>JADDOH010006641.1:0-87945 GCA_016648135.1 Agrypnia vestita | reverse complement strand
AATATATTTAATTAAATATAACTACCGACACAATAGAAGCAACATCGAGTACAAAGCGTATCACAAGGAGCCAGACAAACGCCATTAAGGCCAACAACGGCCGGGAACATCCAATATTTAATACGAAATTCCCAAAAACCATTAAGGCCAATAATGACCAAAGTACCCAAATTTAGACTTTGACTTACCAGACCTCACTTGGTAATAAGCTTCCAATACGAACGGACGTGCTCGCACTGCCCCTCGTGACGGAAATTTATTAACAAGACACCCTGAAGATGCCTGTTGTGATTCAGGCGAAACGTCGGTTAACGAATGGTCCTTCTGAGGACCAGATTTTGACGCGGGTTACCCCCAAAGAAATTAATACTAACATTTCTAACACCCGTGAAAATCTTCATTATAATGTATATATATATATATATATATAATATTCAAATATTATTCTATTAATTATATTATTCAATGCCTCCTGCCAGAAAGTAATATAAAAAAGTTCAGCCTCGTGTAAAAGTGTAAAAAAAGTAAGTTTCCCTTAAGATTAATAATTGAGCAAAAATATTATTGACGTAACAGTATCTTAAGGCCTTCGAACAACTGACTAAAATATAAAACAATCTTATTAGCGTTGAATCTCTTAAACCAGAAGCTTCGAAGCATTTACAGGCGCCTAAATTCGAGCCATCAACCCAGTTTGAGAATACTAAAGTGGGGAGGGGAATTTTTAATTAAAATTCATGAATATCCAAGAAACGGCGCGGTGCGGAACGGAATGAACTATTCGGTTTTATAGTGGACCAGGAAAATTGGTGTATTTTCGTTATTGTTATTATGTTTTCTGTTTACTCAAAAGCTCAGCGTTGTTACTTACGGCGATAATGCGTTAACTAGAAGCTCGGAGTAGCTCATAATAAATCGTCTTATTTTGTAATATTTACGTATTTATTGCATTTCTCCAGCGAAATAAGCATCCCAGTTCTTTAATTTATTCAACTTGTTCCTGCTTTTCATATTTCTACGATTTCTGAAGGATTTATGAAGTAAAACCTCTTTGCCAGCAACTAGATTAAAAATAATTAGTCCATAGCGACGAAAATCGTTCAACAACAAAACATTGAATGTTTTTAAAATTGATAACAGTTGGGACATCCATATATTTATTTATTTATTATTTATTAATCACATAAAGTATACAATTTGAATTGTACTATGCCTGTCTCACTAGAAGAATCTGTGTTGAGACAGGCTTAGTTTACAAAATAGTTGAACAATTAGATATTACCTAATTCAGTCTAGATATAAGTTATTTCTTCTTAGTGTTGTTAGTTGTATATACAAAATAAAAATAAAGTAATTAAATACAGTAATTAATAGTAAATTAAAAGCATTTAAATGTTTACAAAAAATAAAATAAAAATAGAAAAGTAGAGGCATACAAATCAGTAATTATTAGTAATTGATTTTTTTTGATTGACAGCACCAATTTTGTGTCTTCCCATATTTTTAATCCATGATTTTCTTAAGTATGTAAAGAAAATTTTGAAATTTTCTGTCGGATTATATTTAAGATTTTTGCATGTAGTTAAAGAGTTTGGGCCCATTGTAGTTAAAACTCCTTTGCCCATATATAGGATTGTGTTCTGTGTACCCTTACACGGGTGGCAGTTGTGTGTCGCAAAAATCAAAATCTATTCACAATGTGAAAAAAATATTTATTAAAGATTTTTCACGTCCTGTAAAAAATGAAATAGTATAAATCATTATTTTCTGATTTAGAATTTATTTTTTATTGTACATATTATTAAATAAATGTATTTAATTGAATTATTTTGAAGTTGTGATGAAATAACCCCATCTCTGCGAATTGCCTAGAGGTTCTTTTCTACGGGATTGCTTTATAATCATTTAGTAAACGGAAGAATTTTTGATTTCTATTTGGCAACACGTTTCGTTTCGGTATTTATTAATAAAATAATAAGATCGTGCAAAAAATAAAAGTTCCGCAATTAAACATTTAAAGCGGTTCATTATTGTTTTTCCTCGCTTGTAAAATTTCATTTTTTATACTTAGGTACGACACTTTTCTACGAGATTATAAAATGAAATCTATTTTATGAATCTATGAAACTTATTATTTTAATACTTTCTTAATGTATTTAATACCAGAAATATTTTTAAATGAACCATTTTTCCCATTGGATACTGAAATTGGGTACAGTATTTTCGTAGAAAGTAATCACTTTGTGGTTTAATATACGAGATTAAATTAAACACAATCACTTTGTATAAAACAATAAAATTGATTCAATATCACGCCAACCGGCTCCGCTTAACTCAAGCTTCGTCATGGAATATTTAAAAGTATTTTAGTTATAAGTATTTAACTTTTAAATATGCCCTGATGAAGCTTAAGAACTAATCTAGACCAGTTGGAGTGGTATTTAATCAAATTCTTGGTTTTATTCATCATTATTGTGTTTTATTTATTTAATAATACTATTGCTGTTTTGTCCTCTTCCAAAATCAGATAAAATCTATACTGCTGTCCAGAAACACTAAATATTAGTGTTGCGTATAAACACGCTCATTAGACCAGTCCTTACATACGCAGTTATGACATGGGTACTGACTTAGACGAATAAGCGAGCTGTGGACGTTTTTGAATGAAAAATTTGAAGCGTATCTTTGGACCGGTTCTATAAAATGGACTTTGACGCAGACGTTACAACAACGAACTTTATACTTCGTTTAATGAGCTAAGGAGTTATGCATCACGAAATTTATAAAACTGGGAAGATTTCGGTGACTGGGTCATGTAGAGAGAATGTCCGAGCAACAAGTACCGAATTACCTGCTAAATTCAAGACCAATAGAGCAAAGGAGCTAATAGGAAGGCCAATATATCTGCCTTGGAGATTTTAAACTGGAGAGTGCTGGTATAATATGGAGATGATTAGAGAAAGAATTTTGAGGAAGCCAAGACCCACCAGGTGTAGTAAAGCCAAAAGTGATGATGATGATTATAATATTATTTTAAATAATATTGTATAATTCTAAATATATGTATATCATTGTACGTACAAAACATAAAGGTACACGAGGTCTGTGGGCTACTAGTATTAAATTCAGCGCAAATTACGAGTGCACTTGTATCTGAAAAGGGCATCTCGTGTCTCGTGCACTTTCTGAAGCGCTCTCATATTTATGTGGAGTTGAATAGAAAAATTAATGAGACGGCTTTAAACATGCCACAGACGGATTTGTCAACTTTTGTGATGACATGCTACTGTCAAAAAAATCAGTTTTTAATGCAATAAGAATAGGGGTACGCTCGAGCGTACATTTTCGGTCGTTTGCAATAAATTATTAGATTTTTTTTCGATTATTCTTTTACTTCTTCTTCAAAAGAAAAGTCTAAATCAAGACTAAACCTCCAGAATTTTTCGTTATAACAAGATATTTTATGATGAAAAATTTACGTTGAATCTATATTTATCTTAGGGCTTTTACATTGAAGGATTACTAATTTACAAAATGAATATTATAATAAACATTGTAACTTAAATGTCGTCATGGGTTGTAACTGCGGGAAGTAAATGAAAACTCGTCGATAGATATTTCGCACCAATAGAAATGTCAAAATAAACTCGTCCCGCACAGCTGTCGGTCACGCTTATGTACGCAAATTGCTGGTTTTTCGAACCTTCTAGATTATTCTATACCTTTTTTAGTGTTTAGAATACGATTTCCGTTGCTTCTAGGCTGTTCAAGGTATCTCGAAGGTTGAAGATAATTGCAGGCTATTCTAGAGCCTTCCGCAATGTTTTTCCAAAGTGACATATTATTTGGATAGCGCGCAATTACTTCTGATTAGAGTACATAATATTTTAAAATAAAATAAATATTCAAAAATTAAGACAGAGGTGCATTAATTAGTAAGGTGTAAGAAATAAAATCATTTGGTGGGTACACGATACAAAACTTAAGAGAAAAAAATTGAAAACCAAGCAGACAAGACAAATATAATACCTAGCTTACTATTTGCCTGCAGACTTATTTTTTAAGAGCTGCAATGCTACTTATACCAAACAAGAGAACAGCGAGAAACATCTGCACGTAATGGAGAATGATATCGCGTGTCATAACTGCAGAACATACGATAATTAATCATGTTCACCAAACCTGGGCAACCCACAATCCTCTTAATTAATATATAGAGTTAAAATTTGTAAGCATGGATGTAGGAGGTAATCTCCGAAACTACTCATCCGATTTCAAAATTCTTTCATCAATATTTAGAATGGACTTTCAGAGTGGACATAAACTCTATATTATCCCGTTAAAATAAAAGGACTTTTCGTGGTGACCTATTTTACAACCAAAGTCGACGAATAAATAGTCGAGCGATGCGTCTTTTACGGACGCTGCCTTAACAGTACGAGATATTTAAATACTTTCTACGGAGAAGTTGTAGAACTCAAAAATTTCTATAAAAAAGTCTTCGACGGCATATATCTATATGTTAAGGTTAATACATAAATACAAAACATTATATCTTTAAGTTAAGGTTAATACACAAATACAAAAAGTAGAATGTCATGAATTTTTCTACGCTGTGATAGATCTGTTAAATTATGTTAGTGCATCAAATAATTTTAGTCAAGATTATCAAATGTACTTTATGGTTTATGATTCTAAGAAGGTAATGCTGTATTATTGTTTTCTATTAATTAACAGAAACTGTGGTATTGTTTCATTTGCTCATTTTTTCCGGTTACCGTTTGAAATGAACCGTTTAATTACGTCGGACATCTCTAAACACTCCACGAGTATTTAAATTGCGAATAAAAATAGGTTCATTACATAGCCGGTGTTTTCAATTCGTTAACTTTTTTAACTAACTGTGGAATGCAGGAACGATTAAGCATGCTGAAATTAATTGCATTCCCAAAGAGTTAGAGATAAAATGAAACGCAACACGCTTCCTCTAAATGTAAAACATTTTCTTCTCCAACATTACGGTACCATTATTCTTTGAGAAAGTATTTTTTATTCAGTTACACGAAGGTTGTTCATGTAATCGAAAAAAATTATATTACTTTGGAGAGTTGATAAAATGTTACCTCATTGATAGAATCACCAATTTTGTAGGGAAAGGAAAATTTCCGACCCAACCCGGGGAATCGTCCAGTGTTCGTAGAATGTGTCGCCAATGTGACTAAAATTGCCATTGTGATAATAGGATATCCTGGTGATCTCCTGGAATGAGACTCAAACCTAATCGAATCGAATCTAGTGTCTTAACCACTAGACCAACAAGCGCATCCCAGTACGCAAATAATCATGGATAAAATTTATAAAGATCGCATGAACCCGATTTGCGATGAAAATTTTTATTTTATTTTTTATCTTTCACAAGAATTCAAAAATGACGATTCTAGGTGTTTATTATTCATGTTAAAAGGTAATATTCTGTTTTGTAATTCTAACTGTAAAAGTATATATATCATACGATTCCAGTACGTACTTCTTGTACGCGATTATATCTATATATTTAGGATCCTAAAGAGTAATTGAACAAAATTTGAAAGGAATGGAATTCATTTTCAAATAAAATTATTTTATGCGGAAGTGTGTGCGAGTGGAGAACAGATAGACAACACCCAGTTTTATATACATACGCATATATAACCGTAGATACCGTGTCAGTAATGATGTTTTTGTTTTCATAACGCGAGTAGGTACTAGTTATAGTTTATTTTGTTTTCAGTAATAATAATGCTATGAACGAGTTATCAACGAGTTCGTCACTCTCTATACTTAATGCCACTTAGTAAAAGGTTTTAATTCAAATCACGTCTAACGGTTTACGGCGAGTTGGCGATAAGCATGTTTGCGGAGGGAAGAATAACATTGGACTAATTTCAGCGAACGTTTTCAAAAGATTATCCAGCGACAATGTTATTATGTGTTTTCGCTGATTATCTCGAATGCCGTAGGTAAATGTATACCTGCTACATGTATATCGTGATATTAAAACAGAATCGTATTAAAGCAATATAAACTTACTAAACAGGCTGTACTTACTCCACTGTATTTAAGGATTAAGTATCTTTTCTGAAATCGGGTCGAAAATTTTCAAGTTGGGTGCGCAAATTTCGATGATTCATCAAAAATCGTAGTTCGAGAGATTTAATTTAATGAAATGAATAAAAATAATATGATTTTGTTGAAACAAAATTTTATAATAGTAGAGAACAATTTAAAAACAATGCACTATTTGTAATATTTTATACCGAAATTCTTATTTATATTTCTTACATCTTATCAGAAGTAAAATAATAAGGTACTTCTGATTGGTCTCCTGTTCCCCTTTTCTGTTCTGCTAATTTGTAACTAACTTTGAAATGTGTAAAATAAATGTAAAATACATTGTAAAAAAAATAATGAATTGGCGATTTGCTATTAATATGCCATAAATTCACTGAATAATTTTCGCTCTTTTCAACAAATAATTGTTTATATTTTAATGTACTGGAGAATTTAATTCGTACGACTAATCATAACCCATATTTTTAACTCTTAAGAATTTAATATGTAATCTCAAATGGATACAGACACCTGCATAGGCCAGCTACCAGCCATTGATTATACCTTTGAAAAATTGTTTAAATAAATAGTAAATAAAAATATTAAAATCAGTTAAATCGTCATTTTTGTGAGTTTTCAAACTCATCTTGAGCATTTTACGATACGGTATGAGAACTAACAGTAATATAGAATAGCCATCGAAGGTTACCTCAATCTGATAATAATACGAACAATCAAATCATTTTAGCACCAAAGCCCACCATTGGAATATATTTTTCTGAAATAAATAATATTTTTATAAAAACTTTACAATATTTTTAATCTTGGAGCAATTTGCAACGCTCAAATTTAACAAGAATTTGAATGACTTCATACTGTACTTTTGGCCTAGATCTCAACTCAAAGCGAGGTTTTCATAGTTTTTACGCTACGGGTAATTAGATTGCAACCATTTTATGTGAAATTTCTCATTTCGCGAATTTCGTTGCTGGGAGTAGTCGCAATTTTCTAGTTACTTTATAAATTTATGAATGCCGCTGTTTTTACACTTGATGTATTTATTAGATCCGTACCTATAAAATTTATGTAGAAAAAATTTTGAATTTTTTTTTTGAAATTTAGAATTTTGTTTATATTTAATTAATCAAATTGTTGGCCATTGTTTTCGAATGCACTTTTGACATTTTAATGGGAGTTCGTTGATGCCTTTGTTATAAAAGCCTTGAGAATGTGAATCAACCCGATAATCGTACAGGATTCACTGATAATCACAAGTAACTAAATTAAAAACCAAATTAATTAATCAATTAGAAAGACATCAATCAAGAAAAAATCAAATTCACGAAAAAATATTTGGCTGCTACCGGGATTCGAACCACGGATCTCCTCTTATCCGGGGCAGGCACCTTATCCAATTACACTATAGCGACCTTGTATATTTCCGTGAATATATCTACCTTATCTGTAAGTCTCATTTTTATTAATTGATTAACTTTTTATTATCCATTTTTAGAGCAATCCTTTTTTTTTGGTACGGTAGGCACAAATAGCTTTGCGTTCGTGCCGCTAGAGGACGCCAGAATTAACCATTTAATTCATTTTTATTTTTGAACACATTTGATACAACACACGTATATTATATTCAAGAACACATTCTTATTGTGAAGTTGCAATTTTTTCACAACAATGTTCTGTGAAACTTAATCATTTCTGTTCCAACTCGAAAAATTAAGTCAAGCCTCGATGGGAGTTTTCTGTTGTCTTTCAGTATGTTCTCTACCCACTTTGCGAGCTTCTTTATTTTTCCAATTTGACGTAATGAATTAATGTCGTTTTTTAACTTCGGTTGAAGGTTGTTTGAGATGAATCCGCTTCCACTATGGCTTTCAGTTCGCCATTATCGACTCTAGTCTCCGGTCGTCCACGGAGCTCGTTCTTAAGTTGGAAATTTTCAGAACGGAAGCGATCAAACCAAAAACGAACCGTGCGTTTATTTGCGGTACCCGATTTTAACACATTATTGATATTTCGTGCCGTCTGTGCAGCATTAGTGCCACGATAGATCTTATTTTCAAAAATAACGTAAATTTTAATTTTCTCCAACGGTGGGAAAACATATGAATAAATTTTGAAAAAGAAATGTCTATATTTTAAATGACATTCATTTGAATTTAGAATTCCGGATATCTAACTTCAAACGAGTCATTATTAGAAAACGTCATATTTATAGGTAAGGACCTAATAAATCTTTAAGGACTAACAACAATTGTTATTTGAAAATCTATGGTCTTTGTAACCCACTACATATATTTTTATTTTATTTTTATTTTTTAACAAACAGACCGTCAACAGGTCATTATGGACCCAGATAGATAGACAGGTGAGTGACTATTGTCACTAATATTTTGTATTCTAATGAGTACAAACTATAAATATTTTATGAACATTCTGAAGATGTTTGTTATCTAGCCAATAAATACCGATTTATCGGCACTGAAACTGAAAAAAAAAAGATTTTCACTTAAATTCACTTTTTATGATAAAGTACTAATAAATAATGTCTTCATGATAAAAAAAAAGTTATGAATAATATTTATAACAAAATAAAGACCGTCGCAAACAATAAATATAATTTATTTAAACAACATTTATCATTTATATTACTTCAGATTTCAGATTACTTTATACTGATTGTATCGACAGTTCCTACCTAAACTCGGATATTTTTGACTTATTTGTACTGATGCGTAGAAAATACTGTTTTTCGTTATATATTTTTATAAATGTTTCTATTTTTTCAAAGAAAAAAATTGACGAAAACGTTAAACTTCAAACCGCCTGTAAAATTGTTTTTTGTAGATATCTTAATTTACGCTGGGACCGTCCATATTATATATGTTTTTAATTATTGAATATTTATTATATAATGAGTTCTTATTTTATACTTAATTTCAGTAGTCACCGTGTACGAATATGTGTTAATTGTATTTTAATGTCATCCACATGTATACTTCTTCACTATTCACCAATATGCTTGTCGCAACACTGCATTGTCGATGAATATCGAATGCTAATTGTGAAAAATGGATTGGGGATTATTATCATGAAAAAACGAACATATTTACTGATTGTGACATGTTTTTTGTTTACTTTTCACCCGTGTACAATATCCAATTTATATATCATTGACCAATCACTGTGCTATATTTGACATTTATGTATCATTCACCAATCACTATGTACTATGTTTCCCACACACGCACGACACGTGTACGTACACCAAGCAGGCCAGGGACACAGTACGTACACACACATGTACATCATGAACTCAACTAACCAACATGGCCTCTACTAAATATTATACGTAGAGTATTTTATAATCAATTATGTACTCATTTAAATTTCGACATGTAGAAAAGAGCAAAATAATTCAAATAAGCTATTAAAGTAGATATTTGAAAAACATAATACAGGGTGTTTCATAGCTAATACCAAATTCTTCAAAGGAATCATCGTCATTCAATTTTATATAGAAAATATTCCCTATACTTCAGGGTGCAGTGTTGACAGTCACGAAAGTAAGTGATTAAAGTTTGCATTTTTTTTTCAACATTTTTAACTTATTTTCTATAAAACGTTGGACTATGACTACAGTAACTTACATGGAATTTTCTTTAATAGAAGCCAAATAAAATGATGAACACCTTACAAAAAAAATATTTTTCAAATTTCTGCAACGTATTCATCATTTTATTTGACTTGTATCAAATTAAATTAATTTTTCATATTCGACATAAATTACTTTCATAATTGTCTAACGTTTTATAAAAGTACAAGTCATAAATATTGAAAAAAAATTCAAACCTTGACGTCACTTGTCTCTGTAACTGTTGACCTTTCACTTAATGTGTAAAGAATATTTTATATTCAAAATTCAATGAAAAAGACCCCCCCAAAGTTTTGGCCCTGAGCTACAAGACACCCTATACAATCATTTGTAGATTTGTAGTAAATTCTTTTTTTCCATCACCATGATAAACATTTTAAATAATAGTGTTTAGATTTATATTTATTATTGATTTTCAGATAAAACAATATTTTTTTATTGCAGCTTATATAATATTAAATAAATTCAAAGGCTGTCCATCGAATCATTTAGATAGAAGATATTTGAGTTAGGTAATTATAAAAATTATCTCGAGTATATTACTATTACATACTAGCGCTTTTATTTAAAACGCCTACTTCTTATTCTTTTGACGTGCAATATAAAATTTTACAAAGCTAGCAGATTCAACAACTTGTAACTCGCTTTACAAAAGCGATGGTTTTCTAAAAAAGGTCTCTAAATTGAATTATATATTTCATAAAGAATAAAAACAAAAAATATTCCTTAAAAGTCTGTTTTCTTGACAAAAATTTAATTAACTTTAAAATGTACAAAAAAATATCGAAGGATATATAATGTAAAAGGACCATTGTTTACCAAAAATCGGAATAACTTAATACGTTGCGTTCCATTTTAGTATCTTCATATTATGATCCTGAATCTAGGCGAAAAAAAATCCTATGTGAGCTTTTTTCATTACCTTTTATCCGTTTGTAACAATCGATATTTTCATTGTCTTTTGACTTGAGTTTTTAATAAACTCGTTATCGATGACAATTTGTCAAACATATTTAAAATTTCAAGCATTTATTTGCATTGTCAATGTCAATCAGGGATCACTTGGAATATTTTCCGTACTTAATCGATTTTGTATAATTATTCCATTTCATATAAAGGCCTTCGTTACGTGAGGGTTGGGTGTATCTAATATGTAGATGAAGTTTCCGCAACTTTAAGTAGAATCGTGGCTATAACCAGTTTGCAAATAGAGAGCGTTGAAGCCGAGGTCTGAGAGACGTGGCTGGTTCATTGTTGGAGCTCTACTGAGACCCGGCCGTTTCCAGAATCCAGCCACCTGTGTCTCATAGTACCCTCATTGTCATTTGTCCTCCCCGTCACGAACATCGGATGCATTACAATATGACGGAATATGGCTGTGCCAAACTTTGGTAGCCATCGCGTAAACAATGAACATTGGTTGTTTTCCACTTGGGTGTGGAATTACAAGAGTTGTTTCATTAAATAAATTCATTTGAATAATATAAAATTTTATTGTTGAATTTTTTCATATATTTTAATTATATTTATTTCGGATAAACTAATAGTGTATTTATTATATCGAAGTGTAGGCATAGATCAAGTGAGAACTTTTAAAGGACATGTTACTATTTAGTCCAAACATATGTTATGTGTTTGAAAATGAATTTGTTGGAGAGCAAGAGGGTGAATCGGTAAGAGTGAATGTGTGCGTTTGTGTTTAACGAATAATATATCACTTTTTGCCAAATTTTTTTACATAAATACTTTTTATTCAATACAAATACATAATTATTACGACACCTTGTGCCCCGATTAGAAAGTCATCATCTTTCCAAAAAAAAAAATTTTGATTTAAGAATGTCATATTTTTGTATATCGGAATTTAGTATTACAACTTACAAAAAGTGTTGTTTTCCAATGAAAAGTTAATTTTAAATTGACTGCAAGAATATCCTTTTTAGAATAGAATTGTTAAAAAATATGGAAAAAATATATTTTGTCATGTTGATATGCAAATGTATGCGAGAACCAAAAAGAATATCTTAGAATGAATATTTCGGAAAGATCCTACTCTCGGGATGCGATGCGTCTGCAAAATATTTAATTTTATTTGGAATTTAAGAGCATTTTATAATTCACTAAAAATAAATATTTGATATATCTAGTCTGCCCCACTATGCTTAAAAACAGTATCTCCATTTAAAAAATTACTGAGTCAATCAAGTAAATATGAATGCAGCAATTTTTATCATTCAAATGAATTTTTTTTCACTTAGTCAATAGATTTTAAATTAATAAAGATAAAAAATGTTTTTTATTATTAGTCAAAGTATTTTAATATTATTTAAACCTTATTATTTCAAATAAGCTACATGTTTCATACCCCAGATGGATATACTGCAAATTAAAAATGCTTCTATTTTAATATTTGAATGGAAATACGGAAAACATGCATATTAGACAGGTAAAATATAGTATCCAAGACCACAAAAAAATCATTTTTCAAAAAGTATGAATTTACTGCCTTTTAGCTTAGTGGGGCAGTATTATGTAAAATAAAATTATTAAAGAGTGTGAGAAAGAGAAATGGCAAGGTAAAATATGTTTGAGTTTGTGTGTATGTAGATGTGTGGGTGTTGGCTTGGGGCGTTGAAGTTGATAGAAAACAGTTACCTAGGTTTTTAAAATAATCTAGATGGGTTCTTAAATTCATTATACATTCATATTATTTAGATTATACACCTTTCATAAAAAATATGTTTTATATAATTTGATATACTTAAATACTTTTATAGAATTTTTAAATTGCCACAAAAACTTGAAACTCTAATACTTCCGTAACTAAGTAGATTAATGTCTATGTTAATGTAATATGTTTTGCTCAAGTTGATCACTCAAAGAATTGTTTTAAATAGAAGTTACGAAAACTAGGCTGATGTATTGTGAATAATCTTCATAATATTTCATAACAGTGTGTTGTATAGCGTTTCTGTGTCATTAAAAAGTAATTATGGATTCCACCACCTCCCTGGGGTCCTCCTTGAAGCGTTTGTTTGTTTACATTGTCCTTCATCTAGACACTTAATGGTCTTTGAAAACTGAAACTCTGTGACCTCAAATTTTTAAGTGTTGAAACATCACGTTTTTTCATTATTATGGTAGAACTTCCAAAGTTCATCTAGACGAACAAAATATCGATTAAAACTTTGTGAATGTTTGAAAACAACAGTAATTACTTATGCTTTTTGACATAAAATTAGTAATTTCTCAGAAATAATGTAGATATAACAGAAAAAAATCGCAATTGCCTTTTTTACTCGCTATAGAAATATTTACAGCTTTGAGATTTTTCTTATTTGCATAGATAAGCCATTTCGTAAATATTACATAAAATGATATATAATCCAAAAAATATATATCGCTGATTGCTCTCGATAAACAATAGATTTACTTTTGGCCAGTAAAAAAATATCTTGAGATATTAATTAGGTTTAGTACGTTTAAAATTTTGTAGAATTCAGAATTAATGCTAATTTTTTTATTGACTAGGTATTATAGAATTTTCAAATTATTTAGTAGCTTTAATAAACCTGCAATCATGCACCCTGCCACAACTCAAATTATATATTAATTCAAACACAGTAAATAAAACTAGAAAAACTTAATAATTTACTTTAAACAAGATATCTGTAAAATATGTTTTTAATTAATTTGTTAAATTTATTTTGTTTTGGAATTCAACCTATACTTTATAATCTTTATTCATACACAAGTACAAACTGATAATTTTTTTACATTGACACCAAAACAAATTTGTTTTTATAATTTTAAATATTATAAAAACTTGTGTTACAAATTTAAGAATTGTAGTTAAAAACGCAGGTAAAAATTATTCTTATAACGCGTTCAAAGCAAAATAAATGTTGTCTCTGAGATGGAATTTTTCAGAAGATCTAATCGAGCGTTGATTAAATTCTGGATTACACTGGATTACCTTTCGCTACCAACCCCTGGACAAATCATAGATATACCGAATCTGTGCGAGCATCCCCTATGTAAACCCGTGATCCGTTAATGTGGAATGCTGTCTATTTATGTCTCTTTCTGTCCTTCATTGTCTCACTCCAGCATCTATTTTGCCTTGAATGTTCTCTGCTCATATTATTATGTAAAACCACCTTTTCTTATAATATATTATATCAAATGTATCTTTATACATGTACATAATATATTTTGTCAATTTTATTGACATATATATTTTCAAACTTGATTATATTTTTCAATATATGTATATTTGTTATTATAACCTACTTTTAAGTCATCATCTCATCATGTTGCATGCAATTTTCCCAGCTTTCTATTGGTTTATAAATGTCTTAATTCAACTTTTTGTGTCAGCACTTTTTACCCTTTCTGATTAAATACCTTAATATGTTTGCCTTTCTTTAAATGTGTACTTTATTAACTAATTTGGAATATTTACCAAAACGAAACTAACTTGACTTATCCTTCATCCAACTACATGCCTTTCTATTACACAAACAATGCACCTTCCTATTATTTACTCTCAGCTTAAGCACTGTGTTGTTCATTTACTTTCTAACAGATAATTAAAATAGATAACGTGTATTAATTAATATCTGTTTTACAAATTCAATTATTTTACTTTCCCACTTGTATTATTTAAAATCGTTCTTAAATATATTTTTTACAGATGAAATTATAAATAATGACACAAATATGTGTTAAACACAACTCTAATAAATACATTAAAAAATGTGAGCAAAATTTGATTAAATTTGCATAACCGAGCTTCGTTAATTTTACAACATCACAAACTCCTCTGAAATATTGGAAAACAGCATTGTTTAATATCCACTTCATTTGGTCCACTTCTCTCGATTGGAACTACTCTTGTCCGTCAGTTTGAATTTTAGACATCCAGTAGAAAGCTCCACATAATACCCATATCTCTTCGTCCGTCCGTCAGTAACAGATCATGTAGGTGCCAAAAATCCAAAAAAGGAATGAATCTTGTTTTTAATAAATAAACAAAACAACTCGCAATGCCAGCATCGGATGAAAAACATTTCCAAGAAAAATCTTTTATTACAGGAAGCAATTTAATGCTCGGTTAATTTAAATTATTCATCTCAGGCAACAAACTTCAAATGATTTATTTTTATAATTTTCCGCTGGAACGATCTTAAATTTCCTAAAAGAAACATGATTCATCCCTTAACTGTGTAGTATGCATGCCACTGAACAATATTTGACAATATATACTACTAACGTGAGTGTTTTCCCTCCAGCCCCATATATCTACTGCATTCGTTTTGATCCGAAGTTTTCCAGAAAGGTAAAATATGCGATTTAATACCGACCTGCGTACAATGGCCGACCAAGTAAGCGGAAATATTTTAAATAAATACTTAATTTAAATATTGATCATGAAAACTATGCTAAATAATATTAAAATACTTTGATTTATTAACAACCTGTTTAGTTTAGAAGGTTTCGCTGTAAAAAATGTAAAATAAATGTATAAATTAAAACACAAATTTAAATCTTGGTTTAAATTTAACATTATGAAAATGCTTTTGAGTAGGTATTTACATTAGAGCGAAGAGACTTGGAAGCCCAGCTATTTAAAGCGTTATCTGAATATTCATTTGGAATATTTTCGAGGAATAAAGCGAATTATATGTTTGCCAATAATAGTATCATTGCTTGTATCAAATATAGCTCTTCTATGCGGGTTTTCCAAATCATCTTCTGTATTATAATGAGCTTTCAAAGCAGCTTTCAAATAAATGAGAATATCTCATTCGTTTGGTTTACTCGAAAACTTTGATAGAGGTTTTCTAATAAGGATTACTTTTTATATCAAATACTTTATAGACTTTACTGATTTTTAACTGATATAATAATATATATTCTCATCATTTTAAGATGATTCATACTTCAATCATATATCAGAAAACTAAATTTCTACAATCTTAAGTGTGTAATTTTGTAAAAAAAATATTTCTCTATCGAAGTTTTCCTGCGCAGTAGTTACTTGTCCTGGTCCAAACACCCCCCCCTCCCCAACGAGCCCCGAACTATTCGCTACCCCTGACCTTCAGTGTGCTTCGCAGGGGCTGCCGAGAAGTCTTCGAAGCACGGGGCCGAGGACAAGGCCATCTCCATCATCACAGCCATGAAGGAACGGATGAAGCAGAGGGAAAGGGACAAGCCGGAGATCTTCGAACTGATCCGGTAAGCTCTCAAAACTCTAGCGTACATGTCAGTATTTTATCTCCCGGATTATTTGATTTGATCTTAATTTATCTTAGAATTAATAATAGTTATATCATATTTAAAGCTAAGGTTATTAAGAAGCCCTTATGTCTTTATAAAAAAAAAAATTACAGATATTTATGAAAATAAAAGCTAATATTACAGTGAAATTTGGTTACAACATCCGTGGAAATAACTTCTACTTCCCTTACTAATGCGTTAATAAAATACTTGCTATTTTATTCTCGATTACATCAAATTACTCGGTAAAGGGACAGCTATTCTATTTTAATTTTAAGCTTCACTATCGGTCATTATTGTTGGTACTCCTGGGACTTTTTGTAGTGAATTTATCCACGAATTTAGTATCCATGCGAGAATACGTTGCCTATTGTTGCGTATTACGTTGCCTGGCTTTCTCAAAAAACGCAGCCCTAGGGTATAATTGCAATGATTTGTAATTGCTGTCAGTTTTCATTAATTGTAATTCACCAATAGACAAGGGTATTATTTACATGTATATTTAAAAATCATACGTCGCTTCTTTCCATTAAAGGATCCCTTTCTTCACACATATGAAAATAAAAACACTTTTTTCTTAGTTCTACTTGTTTAATTTTTGTGAGACGCATTTCCCTATTAAAGCATTATCAATCTAACCATTTTACATTCAAATTTTTGTATTTACAATAAAAACATTATAAGAGTAGCATCATAATTGTAAGAACATAAGTAGGTTTTGTATTTCGGCATGATTCTAAGATATTTTTTTTTCGAACACTAGTGATATTTTAATTAACTGTAATACATAAATGGAAGAGGCTAACTTACACTTTGACGTAAATGAGAAAGGTAGAATTTTTCTTGTTTATTCTTATTTTTTATTTTAGATCAAAAGTGTGTTTTTATTTTCATATCTGTGATTATGTAGTTCTACAATTCTTACCTCCGAAAGAACAGATCCCTTCCTTCGTTATAACGCCTTTGGAATGTAACCGATTTTCACTGTATTGGGTTATTCGTCATTATTTGTCGAGAAGAATTCTACGAATAATATGCGTAGATATCTTGCAATACGCATTCACTTTGTATCTGTAATATTCGAATATTATATTCTTCCTTTTTTGTGTCGTTCAGAAAAAAAATGTAATAATAATGCACATCTAGGATTAAATAAAGGTATGTATTCTTATGCCTTTATTAGGTACTGGATATTCATGAAATTGTGTTAATTTATCATTCACTCTTTAAGACGATAAAAGACCATTTAAAAAAACTGTTACATTTGTAAATAAATCAATCAGTAATTTTACAACACATTTATAACAGAGCAACGAAATGAAACCGCTTTTCATTGTGCATGTGACAAAGGTAAAGAGAAACAATATTTGTGAAGCTATTTCTCCCCGCACAGAGCCTTAATTGCAGTTCCATTTAATTTGTTGCTCTGTGATATCCACTCACTTTGTATGCCAACTCATGTGAGACTGCAAACACGACACTGAATCAGTCGTAATATTTATTTGTCATTTCATTTCCAGCGGGATATTATTGTTGCCGGCGATTGCAGATTTACATAATTTCCTGACAGGTGCCGCATTTAAAAAACAAGGAATATGATTTTTACTATGACATTTTACTTTAACATTTTATTATTTTTGTATATTGACCAATCTCATTTTTACCATTATTATAATTTATTATGACTGGTTTAATTCCATTTACATTTTTCGGCGTTTGTCAAGTGATATCGAGTATATTATAATGAGGCGAATTGACTGAGAAAGAATGAAGCGTCATTAACATTTGAAATATTTGAAGCAGTACCTACGGTGAGGTAAAGTAGTGATAATATGCATAAAACAAAACTAAATTGATGCTGACTTATGTAATAGTTATAGAGAAATTCGCCCTACCTAAAACATCGTCATCCCATAGTTATTTTCAAAGAGTCATAAGTACATAATATTAAACTATGCACAATATTCTCTCTGGAATACGTGACAATAAGAAAAAGTTGATTGTATTAAAAATATATAATATATATTTTAAAATAAATTTATTTTTAAAATTTACATTTTAAGCTACTCTGCACTATTGCTAAAATGTATAGTTCTTCTTTTAAGAGTTTACTGGGATATTCTGCCTTATATTCACAATCTTTCACAAGATAATGTGGTCATTTATTATCTAAAAAGATTGTATGCACGTGTCAGAATATCCTAGAAAACTCTTAACAGAAGATTTTGGACAATCATAAAAACCTGAGAATATTAATGTCAAGTTATTTGAAGCTCTCGGAAGAAAACAATTGGCAAATTAATATTATCAACTCGTCTATCTCACCTCCTTATAAAAAATCCCCTGATTTACTTCTAAATCTCATGTTCCCAGGTGGTCTAATCCTACAGGGTTATGAAATTGAACTTACGAGTAAAATTTCAATTTTTTATATAAATTCAGAGGATACCATGTTGTTTCAAGGGCACTGTATGTTAAGATATTGTCATGTGTTGTAGATGCGGAAATAATTAATGAAAACACTGAAAATTAATTAGCGATTTATGAGTTAACTATTCAATGTACAAAGTCACTTAAAACGAATTAAACATAACGTTTTAATTTTTGTTACACTGTAACGCAATATATCACTTGTAAATGTACACTTTTTTATCGTTGTATAACACGTATTTAACATTCCATCCAATTCTCGCACGTAGTAGGTACTTATCGGATTTATTTATTTCGCCAATTAGGTACTTCGCTCGATTTCTCAATTCACGACTGGCCACCTTGGACATCGTCTCGCGGCTCGCGACCGACTTCGCACTGAATCGAACTGCCAAACACGACAACTCTTATTCACGATAACGCTAATTCCGTATTTATACACGAAAATGCTGGTATTTTCGTACTTTCTAGATTATTCTAGTGTTTAGGAGAAGCTTCTCGTTGCTATTATCGATTATACCAGGCGTTTCTAGACGTTGTAGAAATGGGTCGTTCTCGATATTTACAAGAAAGATATCGATACGTATGGTTCAATTATACTTGGTTGAAGTAATTTCATTATAAATTTGACCTAGTTTTTTAGCCGAAGACACATATCCAAAACAATATCTAGCAAGATTATGTAATCAATCCTTAATCGATACCGTGTATATCGCGCTTGCTTCGCGGCCTGTTTATCCCGAATCGTGTCAGTTTCCACGTCGTGCTTCAACAGATTTTACAGCTTCCCTGAGACAATCCAGGCGGAGCAGTTTCGGAATTAGGTACTGGGAAGATCACCCCACCTAACATTTTATTTGTATATCGTACATTAAACAGGCTTGTGCATAACAGCTGAAAATTACGACATTTCCGATAAAGGAGGGCGATATAACAAATTTATGAATAACAATTTTAATTAAAATTAGAAGAAAAATATTTTTTCTATATTGAAGTCGTTTAGAAATACTGTTTTGTACAATTTTAATATATTAAATTTTAAGGTACTTTATATTCTAAAACAATTTTTATATTTTAGTATTTATCATTTTTAGTATCTTGTGGTTATTCATCATAAATCATAATCAAATTCGTTTTAAACGTTATTTTTAAGATCACTTGAGTTTTAGTTGCTTGATTATCTGATAGTTAAGACCTTTCATTTCATTATCTGGTCGTTAATTATATTGGTTTTACTGTTCAGGAATTTTTTATTTCTAGTATTTCTAAGCTATCTAATCTAAGGCCCCTATTATTTACGTGTAAAATCTCGATACCGTTTTCCGTTTTAAACGTGTGGCCTGTTTCCAATTCATGAATTCGCGTACATTCTCCTGGCATATTCCCCATTTTGGCGTCCACTTCTCAATCACCCCCACCATAGCTGTAGCCACATCCCCGTTCAAAAATGGATTTATTTGCTAGAATAGGTAATGGATAGTTAGTTTGCGTCCGTCGTTATGATGATACAGTGTTATCGAAACCACTAAACGTAGAGTTACTAGTTAAGTGGTTAATACAAAGTGATATAATTAAAATTAATAATTATGTCCAACCACAAAGTTAACGCTATAAAATATAAAATATATTTTTATTAAAATAATAAAATTATTTTAAACATTAAAGATAAACGACGCAAAAAGCGTTGTACACAAACATCATCTCCATATTATAAAAACATTTTGGCAGCATAAAAACAACATCAGATACCTTGAAAATATTGCCAGCGTATCAAAACGAAATTACACGCAAAAATTTAAAGTGCCTCATTGTACATTTTTTGCCTCAATTAATTCAGTTTCTATCGTTCAATCTTCGCGTTGAAACATCCAAATTGAATCGGAACGTCTGCCAATCTTCTGTCATATTACACCAACCAACAATATCTGATTTTGTTCACGTAATAATCAAAGACAACCGGGAAAGCGAGAAAGTGTACGCGATTCTCATTCCGTGAGGAAGACTGATGAATTGTTCAATCCGACTGAACAAACTCTATTCGAGCGAGCTTCTTGAGACAACGAATATTTTGGGATTCTTCCGATTTGATTATTTTTCTCGAGTGGAAAACACTCTTCCATGTCTGCACTTTATCGCTACCATCTGAATCCCTTTCGACAATAGTGTCTCAAATATCGATCATGTATCAGTTTTCGTCAAAACGTCGGATTACTGAAGAAATAGAAATTTCTTGTTGTATTCTGAAGTTTATTCGATGAACATTTGCCGGTTTATCGTATACTAGCTGGTCGTACCCGGCGTTGCACGGGTTAAAAATTAAGTAAAAAATAAGTTTGTGAGGGAAAACAAAGGGTCCGCTGTTCTCTAAAAAACAATGTTTCCATCTAATGTTAACATAAGTTATTGTAACATAACTGTTATACTTAGATATATGGTATCTAAGTATAACAGTTATGTTACAATATTTTGTAACATAACTGTTATACTTAGATAGACTTTTTTGTAGATATTGATGTCCTCTATAAAACTGTAGTACATTACTTTGCTCTATTGGCAATAATTTCCGCAGCGTACGCAATCCAAGTTTTTTTTTCGTAATTTTTTCACACGTTGGGTTACATTATCGAAGTTTTCATACGGATCCCTAACATTTTTGAAAATATTCTATAGCCTATGTTCATCAGGGATAATGTAGAATTCTGAATGTGAAAGAATTTTTCAAATCGGTCCAGTAGTTTCGGAGCCTATTCAATTCAAACACACAATCAAATTTTTCCTCTTTATAATATTAGTATAGATTTGATACGCTATGAATAAATTTTAGACTCGATTGAGTCAAAATCCACAGAAAAATTGTATAAAATCTCATTTAATGTATTGTAATATTTTAGGCATATAAATTACAATGAAATATATGTACATTATTCGGGTGCAAAAAATTTAACGGAATATTTTATCGTGATATTTTTTATTATTATATTATATAATATTCACATGTATATTTTTTCTTGTTTTTCAGCAAAATAAATGTCTGAATATTCAAGAGTTCATTTTTTATACGACCAAAAATAAGTGGGAAATAATTCTTTTTTTTTACTAAACGTAGCCTTCTAGTAAATGTTTTACTTACATCGTTTAACAATCTAAACCCACAAATAAAAAGTATAAGTAGACTGTCGAGTTGCGATTCAAAATATAATATTCCGCCAAATTTTTTTAGAGTTGCTGGGCGCATTAAAAATGAGCCCTGAAATGCGTTGAAGATCACCCCGGCGGCGGCGTCTAAATAAAAATGCGTCAAATGTCTTTTAAAAGCATATTTTTCTATTGCTTTTTGATGACGTATTCTTAATTAAGGAGATTTCATAAATGTGTGGATGAATTAAAAAATATTTTTGATTGGTCGTAAGCCCTATAAATGCCAGAAAAAAAATGCCATACCTACTTTCTCATATAATAAAAATATAATTGTCTCTATGAGACATTTATTATGTATATCTTGATTAATGATGTCGGGGATAAAATGCAGTAGTGTTTTTAAAAAAAGTTGAATGTACTCAAAATCTTCTGAAGTATCTATCCATACTACTCGAATAATCAAAAAAGTAACCCATAAAAACCAAGTTTATTATACTCCCTTTATTTGTAAAATATAACAACCATTAAAGACGAATTAAAACATATAACATAACACTAAACTTACAGTAATTTAATATATTTCTAAAATGTCAGATGTTTTGAGCATTGATAAGACACTTCATGCTTTGAAGATTAAATTCTAAAAACATTTGTCAGTCAATTTAGATTTTCATCATTCGTAGTGAAGTACGTATTATGAATATCGACGTAGTAATTCAAATTTAGAAAATATTCTGCGAAGTTATCGGGCCGCTATGCTAGTAATCAAACTTTTCTAATGATTCCAATTTGAAAAAACCAATTATATTTCTAAAAATCCGAAATTATACTATAATTATCAATTTTTTAACGAAAATTTGATAGATCTTCTTGATCGTCGCCACGAGTCTACTTGCCAAGTTTCAGCTCGATTGGATCACGGGAAAAGGGTTAAAAATCGATCTAAAGTTTTTTCACCCGGAAAGCCGGCAAGCAAGCAGACGCCACGAGTTAATATAAAGGGAGAAAAAATGGTCTCTCAATTTGCTCAATAATAGTAGATACGTAGTTTTAATTAGATGTCCTGTCAATTTCACTGTTTTCTATTTTTTTTCTGAACACTCCATATTGATAATCATATATTCTAGATTTTTTATACGAATTAGACAGCATATAAGCTTTTTAGACCTTTCCTATCATCTGTCCGCAACTGTCTGGTGACTCTATTTACGCTATTATCATTTGTTCTCGTTCTAATTTCGGTAATGCACAATTTATATACTCATCTAAGTTCAGTAGTCTATCTGATTGTTATATCTAAATATAATAATTTCGTTGTCTATTGGTCTGTTACTTGCTGAAATCAGCATTACAAATTTCGATAATTGGAGATGGACGCGCAATCAGCAAGCGGCTCGGGGCTTACACGCAAGGGTTGCTCCTAATTATTATAGTGTATTTGATGCTAGTTTAATGTAATATACCTTCAGGAGCTAGCATAAAGTAATGGGAATCGCTCATGTATATAGTTTGATTATTTTATATATATACTGTGCACATTATGCACATGTATAATATACTTGATGTTCACTTATATACATAGATAAAAACTATACTTAAATCAACAACTAAACTATTTCTCTTGTTATATAATACTCGTATACACGAATACGCACAAGGAATATAAAATAAACGAGGCAGATTTTGAGAGCGAAATAGGATATAGGTATTTATGTTACTTTTCTGACTAACTGGAAACAAAACAAATTTAAACAGACTAAATGATAACAAGATAAAATACTGAAAATGATTTACAACTGGAATAACCTGACACTAACTAAAACAGTTTACCAAGCAACTTAATATCAAAAACATATCAAGCTCAAAGCAATAAAACTTGTACCCAATATTGATATTGGTGAGATAAAATACAAGGATATTGAATTACACAAAACACACCGACCATAATACAAGAAAATCTCAAAAACACCCCATAATTCCGGTTGAATCAAATATAGGTCAATCGACTTATTTGCTCTTAACCTAAATAAATAACAATTATTAAATTAGGTGAAAAACGTTAACTTTGTCACCTCTACGTAACTTTAATAATGTTTTTATATTTTACTACTTAAGTTTTGAGAGTAACAAATAATCTCTCACTGACAGATGAAGTATTTAAATAGTCAGTTTAATACTTCCCCTGTCAATGAGATTCTGTTGCTTTCAAAACTTAACCAGTAAAATATAAAAATATTAAACTCACCTAGAAGTAACAAATTTAATGTTTTTCATCTGATTTAATGATCATCATGAATATGTTAATGTAGAGTATTTTGTTGGTCTTGTGGTTAGGACTCTCGCCTCGTGATCTAAAGATCGCGGGTTTGAACCTCACATCAGACCAGTTAGTCCTATTTTCACACAAGCGTTTAGCTTAGTTTGAATATAGAAAGAATATTGATGTGACACGTATTCCGTGTTCGCATCTCTATTAAAAAATATACTTTATTAATATAAATAAATAATAATTAGGTTGTTATAATTCCACGCATATTCTCAGATTATAATAACCTTTTGAATTCAGTAGATATTTTTAATACTTAATATGAAGAGTATCGTCATATGGTGAGGCAGATAATAGAAACTCGTCCCCCTCCCTGATAATGTGAATTATATACTTTACGAACCCTTTTATGTTTATAATAAAGTTTAATTAGATGAATTAAATGAAACTGTAAAATTGTTTGATCTGTCATTCATATCAAATTGACTTGTGTATATTATGTCTATCTGTGTCATCCTTTAATTGTGAGAGACATTTAACTATTTTTTCTATACTTTGTCCTACCACGAAAGTATGTCTTCCTGTTGGATGACCGAATAAAATAAAATAAAATAAAATTATTTATTTCAATCGCTTGATTTATTCATTAATTAATTAAATGATAAAATTATTTAACATTACTGAGAAGATAACTTAACATTGGGCACATTCCAAAAATACTTGCATATTTGTTATGAAAACGAATAAACTTATTTTATTTACCCACTTATCGTAGAGTAAAATGGATCAGTATAATATTATACTTTAACGATTGTCAAATAACGTTAGTTTATTTCATATGTATACTGATGGATTTCGTTGTCCTTGTAACCTACGCACTCTACACATGCGCAGTTATTTTATAAAATATAACTTGTTAATTTAAAACATTATTTTCAGTACTATTTATTACATTGTTTCCAAAACAAATTATTGTAAAATAATCCTAAAAGTAACATGATATTATCCTTACTATTAGAAAATGTCTTTACATTTAATGTCATACTAGGTCTTTAATGAACTGTTGGAAATCTGCTCTTAACAAGGTTCAAAATAAAATTATCATTTGTATTTCACGTCAAAGCATCTTAGCTTTATTTTTTTATACATAGATTATTAATAAGTCGTTAATGACGCAGATAGATAATCCTTATAGATAAATTGAAGAAGATTTTTTTTCTATAATTAGGATGGTTTAAAATTACAACAGTCCGGATATGTGAACCGCACGTAGAGTTGGCTTTTTTTTTTAAATTATATATAAAGATTTTGATGCCCCGCTAAGCCCTGCTACCACACTACTCCCCCACCTCCCCAACACGCGTATACCAATACTTAGGTGCATGGGTGAACGAGAACTGGGATCCATCTCAAGAAGTAAAAGCTCCAATAGAGATGGCAAGATTAGCATTTCTCAGAATGAAATCGCTATTTTCTTACCGTGACCTAAGCTTAGAATGCGTTTGGTGTTATACCTACTGGGCCCTCGTAGCCCAGTGGGTATGACGCAGGCTACTCACACCGGGGGTTCCGGGTTCGATGAGGTCACAATTAACCTATGTGATTTACTCAAGCGTGGGTGTTTTGTGATGTGTTTCGCTTCTGTAATTGGGCTCTTGGCGTGTTGAAGCGTAAATAAAAAAAATAAAAATAAATTCCATTCTCTTATGGTGGAACCATGGAAACTAATCCGCAAAATCGAGGCTTTTGATATATGGCTCTATAGACGCATATTGAAAGCTTCCGGATGGATAGAGTGTTGAAGTCCTCTGGCGTAGGAAAAAAGACGGATAAGACTATCAAGCGAACTGGTTCAAGACAAGAAATGGTTTATGTTAAATGAAAATTTCTACATGCAATTAGGTTTGTAAAATGGCTCATATTATGGTGGGTATAACGGAATTTTTAGAATGATTATAACAGTGGTGTAATTTATTTTATAAAAATCATTGTGTATCTGCTGCATAAAATAAATAAATAAAAAATTCAAAATACCATATATGTACCACCAAAATAAATAGATATGAACTAACGTAAATAATGGATACTTAATCAAGAACTGATCCTCAAAGTCGAGGCTTTTGATATTGAAAGTTTCCTGGGTGGATAGAGTGATGAATGATGAAGTCCTCTGGCTTATGGAAAAAGATCGAGAAGTGCTGCGAACTATCAAAATAAGAAAGCTTAAGTATCTCGGACATTTTACGAAAGGACCAAAATATAGTTTAAACCATACGATCACACAGAGACGATCAGTGGTAATGCTTTGATAATGTTAGGATTTGTTCTGCGTACTGCCAGGGTTTTCGAGAATACTCGCGTACTGAGAACTTTTTACAACTCCTTGGTGCGGAGTAGACTCGAGAGTGGCTCGATGATCTGGGGGCCACATGAGGGCAAGTACTCTCTTATGGTGGAGAAAATCCAAAAGAAGTTTCTGAGATATCTCTACATGAGAGAGTACGGGTATTCCTTGGCTTTACCCAACCGAGTTTCGACTAGAAGAAATGTGTATTTGATTACACATTTTTATCGATTGTTGCGCGGTATAATCGATAATCCTTAAATTATGCAGAGCATTGGTTTGTATCTTCCTGATAATTACATTAGACGTCGTCAGCATAGATTGTTTCATATTCCAATATACAGTACCAACCTGCTGATGGTTATGCCTATTACAGCTATGCTGAACAAAATCGCTTAGATTATTGATATATTCCATGTGTCTGAGAGGGTTTTCCGAAGCGGGATTCTCCTACAGCTTTGACCAGATATTATGTTATTTTTAATTTATTAAATATTTTTATTTTGTTATATTCTTCCATGATATGTATGCCTTGAACACTTAGTTTGTAATGTACACATTATTAAATAAATTTAATTAAAAATTTAATTTAATTGAATTGAAAACTCAAACAGTGGAAAACAAGTGGTAAAAATAAGCGTACAAAGAATCCGCATTAGTGGCTGCATAACTTAAGGGACTGATGTGTAACTCGACTGAGTTGTTCCGTGGCCAAAAAGATGGCAGATCGTAAGAAGAAGAAACGTACTCACAATGTCATCAAATCACTTGCAATTGGAATAAAACTAGGCTAGAGTAAAAAATAAATAACGTTTTTTCACCCACGAAATCACTTATGGCAGACATGGAGAAAATGAAAAAATATGAGTCATAACGGAAATTCCCGGCTGCGGCGGCCGGCGCTGTTTCCGCGCCGACAGTTTATAAAACCAATTACTTAAGTCTTTTTGTCCCTCGGTCACTCTTTTTTCCCCTTTTTATTGGCCACCCGTCTGCGTTGTTCCATCAAATGTTTTCATTAATCTGATCAAATGTCTAATACCAAGGCTGTCTGGCGCAAATGTACACGGAAAAAAATTCAGCTGCAATAAAACAATTTATGATTTTGTAACTCGTGCAAGTGTAGTTATATTTCTTACTAGCTTACCCACGCGGCTTTGTACGCGTAGATTTTTAGTAATTTTAGTAATAATAATAGTTTTATTTATATCTTATTTTTTGTGTTGAGTTACACTTCAACTGCCTAACTACCTGTTTGAAGGCAGTCGACTATTTACAGAACAAAAAGAGTTAAAAAATAAAATTTAGCATACATTTAAATACATTTTTAAATGAACAAATATTTAATAAATTTAAGTTTGATAACAAAAAAATATAAAACTGTCGGTAGGATAAGGTAAAGCAAAAAGAGAAATCAAAATAAAATATAATTACAAAATACATAATAAATAATTTTAATGAGCAAAAAACATTAAGAAAAAATACACAGCATTACACAGGAATTCATTCTAGGGTTTTTTCTGATAGTTTTCATCCTATGTCAATGAGCCACCCATTTAATTGTTTTTTTACAGCATGTGTTCTCATTTTTTTAAAGTTATCCGGTATCAAATTATATATTTTTGGGCCTAGTTATGCATAATGCGTTTGTCCTAACTTCAAATTCTTTTTGTCAGTTCCTAGCCATCCTTTGGTAGACTTTCTAGTTGGGTATTGGTGGTTTAATTGGACATAACTATTTATATTTTTATGAACATGTAAAATTACTTTGTGAATATAAATTTGGCTAGTATCCAAAACCCTAAATTCTCTATAGAGACATTCACTTGGATATCGAAATGGTTTTTTCATTATAACTCTCAGTAGGGCTTTTTATGCTTTATCCACTGGTTTTATACTAGCTTTATAATTACCACCCCACCCTAATATTCCGTATCCTAAGATAGAGTTACAAAGCGCATAGCATATTTATTTTAAGAAATGTATGTTAAATATGCTATGTGCATATTTTATCAATTTACGTGTTACCCTTAACATATGTCGTCCAAGACTTTTTTATAGAACTTTTTGAGTTCTACGACTTCTCTATAGAAGGTATTTAAATACCTCTTACTGTTAAGGCAGCATTCGTAAAAAACGCATCGCTCGACCATTTTTTCGTCGATTTAAGTTGTAAAATAGGTCACCACGAAAAGCCCTTTTATTTTAACGGGATAATATATAACCATTGTCCACTTTGAAAGTCCATCCTAAATATTGGTGAAAGAATTTTTGAAATCGGATGAGTGGTTTCGGAGATTACTTCCTACATCCAAACTTACAAACATACAAACGTTACCTCTTTATATATTAGTATGGATAAAAATAATCGAAATTATTTCCCTTGATCTCATAAATTTTTTTCTTTTTCTTCTTCTTCTTCTTCTTTTTCAGAATATCTTGAGTAAGTTCAAATTTTTCAAGAACACATTATCGGATTTTATCTCCAGGAGGATATCATTTACCAAAATGTATAATAGGTGTCTCATAGAGATAAAGCTACTTTTTGGTGTGGGAAAGAAGAATGGAAGTCTTTTTGGGTCTACATAAAGCTTACGATCTATCGGCTTAAGTGATCACTTTACAAAATGTAACGTTCACCTTTTCCACCCATAATAGACGTGTAACGTTCACCATTTCTATCGGGGTGGAATTGGTTTACTTTACATTATGTAAAGAGATCACTCAAGCCAGCCATATGATAGGTCGTAAGTCCTATGTACACCCAAAAAGACTTCAATACCTACATTCTCGTATAAAAAACTAGCTTTATCTCTACGAGACATCTATAATATTTCTTCTTTTTCTAGTGCTTGGCTTATCTTACCTCGAGTCAGCTCCAAATACTTGGAATACCATGAATTTCTCGTTGACTTTTCAGGCGGAATGTCCTTCAACTTCAGAACCTCTTCACCTTGCAATTTTGCCTTGATAGATTTTTCTTGATATCTCATAAAACCAATGCCAAAATATCGAAATATTAATGTTTATTTTTGCTCTAAGGACTTCATTTTTCATTCTCATGTGAATTATCACATTACCGTTAGTAACCATATTATTTTACCACGCTTTTATAAGCTTTACATGTTTGTCTGTCTGGGCGGAATCTTGTAATCGGTATTACACCTGCTTCCCAATGTCTAATCGAGCTGAAATATTACTTATACGATGAGAATACATTAATCATACATTTTTTTAACAGTGATATTTAATATCTTTTGTAATTACGTATTTCTGATGTTTTAAAGGGTTCATTTTACATCAGAGCTACTGTAAAAATAGTCTCAACATATTGGCTCTATTATTACTGGCACTACTATTAACTGTCTGTTGTAAAAATTTGCATTGCATATATTGCTCTACCTATCCGCTGGTTTTTCTCCCATTCATTTCTAATTATATTATACTGTATATAAAATGACTAATGATTATTTTATATATCATGACATTTAAATACCAGGTCAGGATTATATTATTGTCCATCGTAGAATTCTAAATCAGAGTACACGATGTTTCGAGAGAGGTTGGTAATTTATCTCTCTGTAAATATCAACTCTCAATAAAAGGTTAACTTTTTTACTGAAAAAATAAAACATAAATACTGTAATACTTACATATAATATATATTAAAGAATATGAATAAACTTTATTAAATTTAAAATAACGGTTCCTAAATAATAAGTTTGTTTATAGCCGATATCTATGAAATAGTATTAACGACATTTATCCGAATATTTGAATTTTTTTTTATATTTCCCCTGCCGGCTGTTAATAGTACTTTTTTAAACCCTGGCGATTGTACTGGGCGGAACATGAAATGGTTCGCGTCTTTGTTCAGAACAAGTATATATTCATATTATCTATTTGACGGTCCACGGAGACGCGGCGGTAGCAACACGTGTTGAGCGGCCTGTTCGGGTTTGCTTGCCCGGGGTTCAAGCCCCATCTCCAGCCGTTTAATTTGATTTTTTAGACGTGAATTCGAACGAAGTTGAGGACGTCACACGAAATTACGGACGATCAGACAGACAGACGGACCGACGAACTGACAACGAAATTATTATGTTTGATGATTTTTATGATATAACTTTAAATAACATTTTAATAGTATTTTTTTTAATAAAGAATAATTTTAAAGAATTTATTTTGTTTCTCAAATATTTGTACCCCTGTACACACAATATAAAATCTTTATTTACATATTAATACATAATCGCAACACATTTATACATTAAATATATGCATGTTGCTAGAGCGAGCCACTATCTCAATTACATAAGTAATTGGAAATGTGGGCTGACTTTGAAATAAGTAATGGATTATTATTATAAGGAAAAAAAAACTTTTTTTACATTTACGAACCGTCATTTTTGACGGGTTACAGCTAGTTAAAAAAATTTAATAAAATATTAAAAGAGTTGTTGAGGATTTAGTGTCAGGAATATTATGAATTGTTTCCAACAGTCTCTATATAAAGTACACAAGACACAAATACGTTATAACATAAATAGAAATCGATAAAGCTATGTATAAAATAGAAAATAAATAAGATATTAAAGTTTTTGCTATCGCTTAAGGAAGGCACGTTCGCGCTATTTCGTAATTTTATAACACCCGTGGTATCTGAGATTGTTTATCCAAGGGATAGAGGGTCATAATTATTACGGTACACTAAATTTCAGACCTTTCCAGCAGTTATTGCGCACCGAAAAATATACTACGATGCCACACTTAACATTCCTAAAGAGCTTAGCACAATAAAACAAAGAGTACCTACCGACTTGTGTAAATACGAGTCTTGCTCAAATACACGGCAAAGCTGAAAATAATATGGACATGCTTGTCTGGCGGCGGGGTATAATTAGCGAACCACTTGTGTAGTCTGCTTAACAGTGCCCCGTGACGTCACGGGCTTTGTTCCCTCTCGAGGGACCTCGGCGTCTGGACGCCCCCCCGAACCCGAAAAAGGCGTCGGAAATCCGGCGTCGCGTCACTTCCGATCAAACATCGCAGATTCGATTGAGCGCGCATTCGCGGTGCATCGCGTCATCTGTTTTGAAACCAGCGCATTGATTGACGACTGGCTTCCGACATTGATAGTCCGCCTATTTTGACTATCAATATAAAAAAATATTTTCTCGTTTTTAATATTTTTTCATAAAAGCATAGTCTTATTTATTTAAATATAATACTGTTTTCTACTTTTTAGTCTTCGTCACATTATCTGTGACAATCTTGTTATCAATTTTATCCTCAAAACTCAAACGTCATTTTTAAAATAATACAAACTGACAGATGTCACTAGCATATACAATGTCCGATAAAATAACGCGTCAGCATATTTAATTATTTTTTTGAAATAGTAAAGTATGGTTTTTGTATTGTCACACATTATATTATTATTATTAAATCAATTAACCTTTTATTTAATAAACAAAGTCACTGGACTTATCTGGAGTACTGTTCCGCACTACTGATTTCGCTACTATAACACTATATACTCCTGATTCAAGCACCAGAGTCCTGATAAGTAAGTCTGGTACTTGAATCTGGAGAAGTGCTATCGATTCAAGTATCAGAATACCTTTCGCTGGTCGTTGGACATCGCTAATTGTCAATATCCGCACTGAATCGCCCGCTCGCTATTTCAAAAACTTCTAGATCTTTCCGACGTTTGACAGATCGTTCAATGATTCAAAAAAATGTTCAGACTGCTTCGTAAACCCTCGATCATGTGCTTATATTATAGTTATTTAGATTACGTATATGATTTAAAGTGAACAGTTCATTTGACTGAACGATCTGGTGAACGGACAGTTCAGCCAACTGAACGAATTTTCCCATCTCTATGAAATATACGAAATAGACTATCTGGTACTCTTGATTTTTCTCTATCTACCGTGAATAATGGTTCCCCTGAGTCACGTTAAAGTTGGGACCTTACCATTGTTTCCTGCAATAATGTACCACAAGTGAAGTTACCGAGGTCATTTTATTTTTTATATACAGATTATCAATAGGTCCTAATGACCTCGATAGATAGTCCTAGGACAAAAACATTGGTTTAAGATGAGATAATACTTTTTTAAATTCTAATGTTATTGCATTATGGATGTGAGCGGCTTCAACTGTATGCAGACTAAAATATAATTCATGATTTAAATAAATATTTTATCACAATATTTACACCAAAATATTTTCATGGGATCGTGGCAGTGGAAGGCAAATGAATCACTTGGAATTAATTAATCACCCAAGTCACTTGACACGAATTTAATCGGAGCACCATTCTTTAATTCACACAATTAAGCAGTCATCACTTTATACTCGTCTTCCCGGAATATTTTCACGATTCACTTAACTCGCGGAAGACACTGTACTTCACTGGCCACACTGAATCGCCGCTTTCGCTCATTTATCCGTGGTTCCGCTTCTGTCAACAACTGTTCTATGTAGCGATTATGTCGCCCTTTAAATCGATAATGTGATTTCGTAAACTTTCAGGTATTCTAAACCTTTCCAGTTATTTCCAATTCACTTTAAAACCTCCAAATTGCTGTAAAATCCTCGATCACATGTAATTCTTTCCGTTTCAAAAATTCGCATGTTATTTTATTATTTTTTATTTTTTTATTTATTTAACGCCCTTATGGGCTTTTTCAAATATACCTACAGAATATAAATTTTTAAAAATAACATAAGGCAGATAGATATACAATTAAAAGGTACAAGTGCATATAATAGATTTATGTAAAATTTAGATTTGTGTAAATTGCAGTTAAAAAGATTCAAGTACATCATATAGATTTGTGTAAAATAAAATGAGAAGTTAAAGTAGTTTGAAGAAAATGATTGTAAGTGGTGAGAAGAAGAAGAAATACATTGTACCACCATGCAATACGTTATACCACCATGGATATCGTGCTTGCCCAAAAACTTTGGTAATAGGATGCGGAAAAATAAGACAATATAAAAAATTCCAACAGCATAAGACCTCAAAAAAAAAATTACAAAATTTAATGTACAAAGGCATTAAATTCCTCGATAGCCTTCCGAAAACTATACAAACCTGGAGTGTAAAAAGTTTATAATAAAAAACTTTAAAAGTCGATTGATTATACAATACAGTAATTTTTAATGTAAATCATGTATTAGCCCATACAACATACATATGAAACTACATAAACAGTGAAAATATAATAAATAAATAAAATGTATGGGCATGGTATGCCCGTTTTTGCGCTAAATTAAATAGAAATAAAAAAATAATGTACCTGTTTGTCCGTCATTAATTCCATTTGTTTGCAATGCTTTACAGTCGATTAAATCTAGAAAAGACGGGTAGGAACCATCACAACCTTGCGGAATGATTCAAACATTCGTGTTTTCTTATCTTTTGCTATTTTCTTACAAACTGGTTATTTTTAATATTCTGTTTAGCCGTTCCCCGCGAGCCATGTACCCTCGTGTTCCGGTTTCCACTCCGAGGGAGAGACAAATGCCTCCGTTATTTTTAATATGTCGCCTTAATAAATAACATTTATCTCTGAGCTCGGAAATCTTGGAAAGAAACTGATGCCTGAAAATGAAGCAATGAAATTGGAAGTAATGACCGAGACAGCAATTTAGTTCTTGTTCCATCTCGGTGACATCCGTCGCTCTCGTTGACTTCCGTCTCGGCGTCTCAGTTCGACGGATTTTATAGGCTCATAATAAATATCAAAATTAATATTTTTGATTGATATGGCAGCTACTCTGTATTGCAATATGTTGAGTTAAATTTATCACTATTGTGGGCGGACAACGTATAAATAGTTATCCGCCGGCTGAACTTAATATTCAAAATATACCTCTCAATACAAATTCAACCGAAAATTGTTAAATTACGTTTTCTCCCTGAAGAACACATATGAGTAAACCAAAAATACGCCACAAATGACCACTGACCTGTATACTTTTTCCTTTTCAGCTTCGAAGACAATCGAACATCGTCTAGGTAGTCGCAAATCTTCGTGACGCCACTTTCTGCAAATATCTGAGTCTTTTTGTTCTTTCGCGCCACAAATGACACGCGAAAAGAATTAAAATTATGTAATTCCGGAAAAAAATGATCACAAAATTTACTTATCAATTATTAAATCCACCATTCAATGCGAAAAAAATGCATACACTCCGTTAGAAGAAAGAAAAACGACAGCAATTGTTTCAATGTTTTTAAAATATATTTTTGTGTTCTCGCGCCGCAAGCAGAGACCAACGACATCTAGCGTCGAGTTTTTAGTCGCACAGAAGCAGTGGCACTCTTGACTTATATTGGAAAATCAAATATGCCTTCAGGAAAGATATTATAGATGTTAAATATATTAATGTATATATAAGATCAATCATCATTTTAAGAGGCATATTTATTTATTATGTCGCCTAACCACCTACTTTAGTTTCGAGAAAAGCAGCCTCTCTCATCATCAGGTGTACGTTATAAATTACAATTAAAATTATCAAATTTTTTCTTAATTGATGACGTAAATCAATGTTTAAGATGGTCAATTTTCATTTTAATTAAGCCAAATTTACATAATATTCTTTTGTAAATTATAGGCGTAGGTTCAATGATGTAATAAACTATAGATACGTTACAAGCGTAAAAACTCAAAATGAAGGTAATTTCCTTCTTTGTATTCGTTATTGAACGGACGCTACGCCGAAAAAGGTCCCGGGGAAAAGGGAACACAGTATCGTACACTATTGTAAGAATGAGTATGTTATTTTAGCCTCCGTGACTTCAAATTACCTGATTTTTCTGTCTAAACACAGAGCGTTTGTGAATAAGGTGTGTAGTAATTTGTTGTCTCTTTCAATGCAATATTTGCTACATAGCTAGTGTGGGAAAAACGTGTCTATGTTATAATACGTCAATGCGTAGGTTGTGGTGCAACATGATTTTTTTTAATTTACTAAATTTAACTGTATTATGCACACACGTTGCATTAAATTTATCACTACCATAGTTTCGAGAAGAAAAGTTCCTCTCATCATCAGGTGTAAGTTATATATTACAATTAAAATCATCAAAATTCATCTTGATTGATGACGTAAATCAATATAAAATATGGTCTATTTTCATTGATATTTAGCAAAATTAACACATTGTTCTCTTGTAAGCTCTGGGCGTGGGTTGAATTAAATTCTTCCACTTTGATCCAGAAATTCATGGATATTTCACGATTGAAGCAGTTAATCCAGTTCTTAGTAATAAACTTTGTCATTACATAACAATACAAGTAATATTTATTTTATATTATAATTATTTCAAAGAAAAATTTATTATTATAATATAAATAAATCGTATTATTAAACAATAGGTGCTTAATTTCACAGTTTGAATTTTATCACTGATGATTACCTACTCATACTTGTTCAATTGCATGAGTATGTAAAAAATTTAAACAGACTCTATTTATTTTTTAAAAATTCGTTAAAAATATAAAATTATCTCTGTAACAGTCATGAGTAAGCGAGCAATAAAAACAAATTCAAAATATTTTTCGATTTCTTTTGAATAGTAAAGTTAATATAAAAGCTTTAGATAACCTAGCATTATAAAATAAATTGAGAATAAAGTGTGATGGAATGTTTCCACTACCATCTTACCAATATAATAATAATAGGGTAAAAAAAATAGTACATATCTTTGTATTGTAACGAGATGGTAAAAGAGATTACGTTTAGAATCTCTCGTAATATGTCGATGACATCAGTAATATCAAACTCTCTAGTACTTTTTAGGATGTGCTACCATACTCTGGAATTATCTATACCATTCTAAAAACGTCCACAAACGTCTGAAAATGATGGGAACATTATAGTAAATACTAGAATAATCTAGGAGGTTCGAAAAACCAACGTACTGCTTACATAAAACGAATCTGACAGCTGCGCAGTGAGTCATTGTTTTGACATTTCTTTCGACGTGATATCAGCCGTAGATCGACCACCTAGGTGACCAGTCGTGGAATTCGGAGCGACAGATACTAAGCAAAATAATCGAGCAAAGTAACTAACAGGCGTTAAAAATAAGCGATACCTACTTTTGTGCGTTAATTTGAATGGAATATTTTGGCAACCGATTAATAAAGTGTTACCTAGCGATAATAAAGAGTTTATAGACGAGTGATAAATTTAATTATTGTCAAGTGATTGTATCAATGATCAATTGATTAAAGTAATTTATTACTAATCAATAAATCCCTAATTAATTTCCAGAGTTTTCATTTGTCGCCCAAAGCCACGACCCGTGATAGTTTTCATTAATTTATTTTATAATAAAAAATAAACATTGAAATAATTCAATGTGTTTTTATACATTTACGTAATGTATGTTTGATCATTTTTTATAACCATTTATTAGAAATCTGCAAAAAGCTTGTGTTCCTTTTTTCCCATAAATATATATTTTTAAATCACTTTCATAAATCTCCGACGAAACAAAATATCTAACAAGATTCTTTCAACGTTATGAGAAGGCGCCCAGCGGATGAGGGATGGCCAGTCGGAAGGTTTTGTTTGGAACCACCCCATTCAATGGGTCGGAAAATGTTAACCGTCATACATTACCATCACCCCTTTTCTAACGACTGAAAATCCATTATTCGCCAACCCTTGTTAGGGCTGCTTTAATCGATTGGAAAACAATACTCACTATCAAAAGGAGCATTTATTAAAATCAGGATTCGACACAGTATGTTTTGTACAACTCCCTCGGTACAACTGGAATTTTTCTGTTTGAAAGATTCGTGGAATTGAAGGGCAATTAATATAAATATATTTCATTGTTGGCATTCCAATTATATTAAAGTAAGGGTAGTCTACCCTATAAATATCCAATAAGCCTCTCTTTAAGGTTGATGCTATTAATCAAATTACGTATTACATATTTATTATACTAATCATAAATACAGTATAAATTTACTGTGGAGTATTTAATATTTAACTTTAATTACTTTTAAAAATAGGAAAAATTTGATTTATTAATAATATACAACAAAAAATAAACATTGGATAGATAAATTATAGATGTCCCATAGAGATGAAATTATATTTTTTATGGGAAAGTAGGTATGAAAGCCTTTGGGTGCTCATAGGGCATACGACCTACCGTACGGCTGGCTTAAGTGGTCCACTTTACACAATATAAAGTTCACCATTTCCACCCATGATAGAATACCACATCTGGTCATTTTTACTATTAAGAAGGGTAAATCTAATGAATTATTTGATAATTAATACAGGACTATATTTAATACATATACATACGGGACTATCTTTAAGGGTCAGTAAATAATAAATCGTTCCACGATTGCAAAACAATTACCATTCCAAAATATGCATTTTGAAAAATGATGTTTAATTTTTAATATTTAATTAATGTTTCTTGATCTCGTAATTTAAATAATATTCTAAGCTAAATTTAACTTTGTAATACAAACACGTCGAGTTAAATTTAACACGACTATAGTTTCGAAAGGAGCTGTTCCGTGTGCATTACAAAGTTCGATTAAGTTTAAATTAAAATAATCATGTCGCACCACAAAGTAACTGCTATATCAATTAATTATATTCTGTGCCTTTAAGTAAGTTTTTTTATGTCAATGTGATAAAATATATTATTATATTTTTTAGAAATAAACTTTGTTTACACCACTTTTTTGTTGAAAAAAATTCGATAATTCAATTTCGTCCTGACGAAGGGGCCATGGGCTCTGAAACATGTCGAATTTTTTTCAACAAAAAAGTTGTGTAAACAAAGTTTATTTCTGTAAAATATAATTATAATGTCACCACTAAATAATTTTGCTGTGTTTGAAGAAAATATATTATTGATTGATTTGGCAGTTACTTTATGGAGCAACACGATTATTTAATTTATACTAAATTGAGCATTGTAATGCACACACGTTATGTTAAATTTATCACAACTATAGTTTCGAGAGGAGCAGTACCTCTCATCATCAAGTGTAATTTATAAGATGAGAGGGACTTCCGCTCAACGTGTAGTAATCAACGTGTATTAGTTAAAATTATGAGAAAATATGTTTTTTTTATATCTCTTATAACAAAACAATCACATTTTAAAAGGAATATACTTGCACTGAATTCAAAAAAATATATTAATGGAATGTCACATAAAGATGATCTTTTGGTCCACAGTAGAACTTGTTAAAAAATATTACATTTTCAACTCAGAAAGTTTTTTTGGGAAGGGTGGTGCGTGACTTGCACTTGGGGTGCGAAATATCTTCATAAATATTTTAAATTTACAAATGAGATTATACAATTATACGTAATACGATCCCATTATTCTAATATGGCTGTCAGTCACGCCAATAATTTTAGCAGAAGAGTCCCTAACGTGGAAGAAGCTGTAATTTATTGCTTCTTAGTATTCATACATAGTTTTCATTTTTTAAATTATTGATAAACATAATTTACTTTTACTTAAATGACTAGAAGTCCTGGAGCCACCTAACAAGGACTACTTAAAGGTTATTGCGATTTAAATATAAGATCGCTTTCATCGGGAAAAAATAATAAGGTAAGTAAAAGATAGATTATCCATTAGGCTTTTTACCTTTCCTGATATTCCTGTAATACTTGACCTGTAATGACACTATACCAAGTCATTAAATCCCATCTACAACATATATATGTTATAGGTCTTTTCATATAGGCTTGCAATTGAGCTAGTGTGGGTACAGTGCGTAATTTGAGTATTTTTTCGTTGTGGTTTACGGATACGCCCCTCTCCTATTCGTAAACTTAACAAAACGAAACTGTACCCACACTAACTCAATAGCAAGCTTATATGAAAAGATCTATACCTTGTTAGCGTGTTATCTATTTTTTTCCGATGGAAAAGATGACATTTTTTAATCGCAAAAACCTTAGAGTAGTACTTGATAGGTGGCGCCAAGACTCATTTTAATAAAAGAAATACTGCTTTTACTTAATCCATATTTTTCATTGTGGATATAATTTTTAAGGAATTATATTCAATAAAATAGTACCATCACAAACGAAATATTTATTCATTTATTTACATTATGAAAATAAAATTTAGCAATTCAATAAATTGTCATAGGACGTGACTTAGGAAGGCAAATAAAAACACTTAAAATAAATAAGACTTTTATTAATTGCACAACATCACTGGACACGAATTGGATTTGCGTACAATGTTTTAATTCACGCCAGTTGTCACTAAAACAAATATTCCAGAAAGCTTCGCAATAAATTCACGTCACTATCGAGAATATCCCGCTCACAAGTAGGTTCTTAGAAATGCACTTCTTCACTAACCGATTATAAGTCACGTAACGGTTTCACTCGATTTCTATGGTGTACTTCATCACCCATCACTCGCCCCGCGGCGTCCGCTTCATCCTTTTATATAAAACATGTTGGTTTCTAGAACGTTCGAGGACTTTCCATTTCCAATATTTGCTCGACATTCCCAGCGTTTACGACAATACCCCAGATGATTCCAGTCTACCCTAGACGATTCTTTATTCTTCCTGTATTCCTTAGTGTTGTTGTCTTCGATCAATCTCGAGAGGCTCTGACGAAATCAAAACGAGCGAGAGGAATATTTTTTTCCGTCCACATCATTATTTAATGCGCGATTATTATTTGTATCTACTCAATGTGTGAGCTAAATCAGCCGCCAATAATTGAGAATTATTTATCGCGTTTCCAAAAAACATACAACATCGAACTTTATTACTTTAATTATAAAAGTCCTTTACTTTCTCCATCAATTCAATAGACTATCAAAACTTACCTAATAAACTCTCAGATCGCGAGTTTATTTATTGGATTTGTCTCGCGATATGTGCGGTGGTTCACGGCCCATCCCGCCGCGGTTACCGTGAGAATTGAAACTAACTAACTTACTTACCATTACGCCGCTTTTCTGCGGGGTTATGCAGAGCGGAATGAAAGCTCGATGCTTGTTGAGGCTCCTGACAGGCTCGTCTTCAAGTATCTGACTAATCTGGTCGTGCCGTATCTTCCGCGGTTGCCATCTCTTTCTGGCGCCACTTGCGACATATATCTTTCTTGCCATTCTTTCCTCATTCGTTCCCTCAACGTGCCCAAACCATCTGAGCGACCCCTTTTCAATTCTATTAACTATACTTAAATTGGCTTTATGTTATTTTCTAATATCTTCATTATTCACTATATCATAAATGTATTTGTCACACATACGCCTAAGCAATCTCATCTCCACTGCATTCAATGTACTTCCTTTCTTCTTCGAAAGTGTAATTTCAGGCTTCACTTCCGTACATCAGTGTTTGTACCAAAATACCACTATGTACCGCTAGTCTTGCCTCGGTAGACATATTAAAGCACAATTCACTTTATTCCCTGTGGTCACCCTCCTCTCGATATCTTTATCAGGCTTACCCCTTTTAGCGAACATACTTTCCAAATATACAAACTCAACTACATATTCCAAACATTGTATTTCACACGTTGTCTTACATTCCTTTATCTTGAAAACATTCATAATAATTCTTTTGTTAATTTCAAAATCTCGAAGTCCGGTACACTTTTTATTAGAACTGATAAATTCCAATATTCTGTCGAGCCTGGCAGGGATCCGCTTTGAAATATCCCCTATCATCCCCACACCGCGCCATTGTGAATTTAATAAGGTTTTTTGGCATTTCTCCACACACAAAGGGGGCGCAAGTCGCCCAGAAGTCGGCCTATTAGTGATGGGAAAGCTGTTATTGAGCCCGGCCTAGTTTATGTTGTAATTCGGGCTCGATAACTGGGCGGATAAACTCCATGTCAATCCTACTCCACGTCGACAGACATGACGTTCCAATTTAAGCTAAAATGCGAGCGATATTAAGAAGCCTTCAAGATATTACGTTTTATATGCTTTTAAACGTATGTTCTCAATAACCATCATATCTGTGTCCACGTAATAGTTTCAGATAATTTAGAACAGTAAGTCTAATCTATACTAATATATAAAGAGGTAAAGTTTGCAGGTTTGTAAGTTTGTAAGTTTGGATGTAGGAGGTTATCTACGAAACTACTTATTCGATTTTAAAAATTCGTTCACCAGTATTTAGAATGGACTTTCAGGATTATTATAAGTTATATATTACCCAGTTAAAATTAAAGGTCTTTTCGTGGTGACCCTTTTTACAACTAAAGTCGACGAAAAAAGGTCTAGCAAATGCGTTTCTTACGAACGCTGTCTTAACAGTATGAGGAAAATGAATGCTTGCATAAAGATGTTGTAGAACTCAAAACGGCCAATAAAAATGTCCTGGATTACTTATATCTATATGTTAAGGTTAATTCACAAATTGATAAAATATTTAAAATTATTTTTTATCTATCGGGGGTAATTTAAATAGGTAATGTTAAATTCTCATCATAATAAATTTGCTTATCGTCAGAAGAAATTTATTTTCATAAAAATTGCCTCTTCATAACATTGTTTGGACGAGTAGTTTAGATTATTTTGATTTTTCACTGATTCTTAGTCTCAAACTGAATTCCACGCGAGCGAAGCTGCGGGTACAGATAGTTATTTATAAAAACGCTTGCTCCTGAATTTTGATTATTATTTATAAAAACGCTTCCTCGTGAAATTTGATTGTACAATGACATCCTTAAGAAAAAAAATGTAAAACCATAAATATGAACGAGCGCGAAAGGCGTCAAAGAAAGACTGGAAGCTTTCTAAACGTGATGCTGGAAGAAAATGGTCAAAATTAGTTAAACGTTAAAATGATGATATTTGGACACAATCGGAGGAAATTGTTTCATGATAAGGATGATAGTGAAAAGATACGGAAAAAAAGAAGGACGATGAAAAAGGGACAGCTGCGAAATACAATAATCATTGTTGGAGTGGAGCAGATGCAGAAACCTGGAGAGTGGGGTCCATCGCACTAAGGAGAAGCTAAAGATGGGGAAGGATGCAGTGACAAATGGAATAATATCCATATATTTTTAATGTTCGATCGTCGGTGTGGTGGACAAAGACAGCGAACGGCATCTACTGTCAACAGAGTAAAGTTGTAGACGTAGTCATCCTGAGGGCTTCACAAGCAAACAGTACCAACAGTATCCAACGTCAACTTGTGTGACAGACCAAATTGTTATGAATTTCGTGAAAATACTCGCAACTAAAGCATACTAGCTATAACCCGCCAAAAATGATGGAACGTTGTTTCGCGCCTTTACTAAGCCCTATAATGTATTTATAGTCTATTTTTGTCCACGGAGAGGCGGTGGTAGCAGCACGCGTTAAGCGGCCGGTTCGGGCTTGCTGACCCGGGGTTCAAGCCCCAATTTTTTTAAGCAGTGAATTCGAACGAAATTACGGATGTTACACAAGTTAAGACGGACGGATAGGCAACAAAATTATTATGTTTGATTGGAACCCTTTTTGCCCATACTTTAATTCTTGATCAACAAGCGTTCAAACATTGTTGAACCAAGAATGCACCATCACTACGTTTGCTTACTATTTGCTTCACTACGTGTTGGCTTTTACGAAGATTCCAGGGGAGGCAGCCAGGCAAAGCCCAACAAGCAATTAATACGGTAATAGCTAAACTTCCTTCATCCATACCAAAACGATATTCTGCAACATGCACGGCATACTCCGAAATACTAGTGATGCGATCTTGAAACTTATAAAATAACTCTAAAAGCGTTATTAAGCTTTCAGTATTGGAAATAAAATTTGTAACCGAGATTTCTGTCATTTATCTATTGCAACATTGTATTTTCTTATTTACACCAACAAACTGTAAAGACTTAAATCGTGTTTCAAAGCGCCATTTTATTACCAATAATACTTCATTTAAAGAGATACCATTTTACGCCAGCAATCCAGAATTTCTCGTGCCAAAACCAACTGTTGAAAAGACAAAGTAGTTACAATGTCTTTTTAACTTAATCTACTATCTTTCTTGTTTCAAATGACTTTTATGCATTTTTCCCATCTGATTCCATCGAGGCATGGTTTCAAGTTGCCAATAGATATAGCATACATCTTTAAAAACAATAACATATTGCGAACGTGAAACCGTTACTTCAATTGTTAATAAAAAAAAACACTTTATATGACATGTGCGTCAAATCATCAGGTATAAAATGTTTTTCTAGTTGAAAACAATATTCATAAATTTAATTGAATACATTAAATATAAGTAAAAATATCGTTCGCGGAAAACCGATATGCTAACCATTGTCAAGAAATCGAATTCACAAATATCTCTAACTCTTTCGTGTTATTAGATACTGGCAAGGTTTAATAAAGGGAAACAAATTATTTAAATAAAATTTTATATTAGTATTAAAGTTGATGTAAAGAATCTAAAATTATGTATATCAAAAATATAAGTTAATTCTTTAAATTCTAATTTAAAAATCAGCTTTTTGCGGATTTTTTATATATTTTTACATTTATTTGTTCTAAAATTGCAAAAGGAATTACCCTGTAGTGAAAAATGAAAAATATGGTCAATTTTATGATTAAAAAATATAAACGCAAATTTATTTACATTTTTTATGTATATAACGTTAACTTTGTGGTTGGACATGATTAGTAATTTTAATTAATTAAAAACTTTGTATTAACCATTTGAAGTAACATTTACGAATACCGGTTTCGATACCATTGTATCTTCATCAGGACGGATGCATACTAACTATCAATTACTTATTTTAGTAAAAAAAAAATTTTTTTGTAAACAAAAAAATAAAAATTTTCATTTTATTATTTTTTTATACATGTAAATAAACACATGATAAAAGTTTGAAATAAAAATGTTTATTTCTAAAATAATTATACAGCGACTTGTAATTTCTTAAACTGAGCTGAACTTTTAAATAAATGATATTATAAATAAAAAAGTAAATACAAAATAATTTTCATGTTTAGTTTTTCAATAATCACTTCTTAAATTTTAACCTATTTTTCAGGCGTTCCCATTAGATTAACCACTAAAAATCTTTGATAAAAATAAATAAATCGTGTTTTACAATCTATTTTATTGTAATGCTTAATTTGATCGGTTTATTTTCAGTTCTCACAGATGTATAATATAAATTAATTATTGCATTTCATACTTTAATAGATTTTGATCATATTAATACAATATATAAATATCTAAGCCAGCCGATCCTGCAATTTCATTCATATTTGGGGGTGTATATGATAACACTACCATTTCTTCAAAATATCTATATTATAATTACGCCAAGCAATGTCGTTTCTGCATTTGGATGATGATTTCTATTTGTATACAATAATTTTTCCACGTTGCTTATCGGGTCCTGTGGCGCAACGAATAACACGTCTGACTGTGGACCCGAAGATGCCAGGTTCGAATCGTGGCAGGAGAATTTTTTTACGGTCGAGAATATTTTTTTTGTTGATAATTTTTTTATGTAACAAACCAAATTAAAAAATATTAATTACCCTAACCGATGTCGTATGTTTCTGTCTCCGTATGATGATTTCTATTTGTATACAATAATTTTGCCACGTTGCTTATCGGGTCCTGTGGCGCAACGAATAACATGTCTGACTGCGGATCAGAAGATGCCAGGTTCGAATCCTGGCAGGATCGAATTTTTTTTTTACGGTCGAGAATATTTTTTGTGTTGAAATTTTAATTACATTTTTGGTTTTGAACATTAATTAAATAAAGATTAATTTTTTATAATGTTGTATAAAAGTAATCAACACTGCGAGAAGAGAAGAGAGTAAGTACCTACCTATCGAACTGTGGTTTATTCCGCTCTGACTTATTAATCGGTTAGAAATTTTGAATAAATACTTTGTCTTAATTATATCTAAACTACCCGTAATTAAAAGTGGAAATTCACCAGATACAATTGGTCGCGAAGCGGCTGACGTAGGCATAGGTAAACAATTGTGTTTGCTGCACAGCAAACTGGCCGCAAAGCGGCCACAATAGCAAAAACGGAAATTCGCAAGATACAATTGGCTGCGAAGTGGCTGACATAGGCATAGGTAAACAATTGTGTTTGCTGCACAGCAAACACAATTGGCCACGCAGCGGCTATTGCTGGCCGCGGAGCGGCCATCATTGGCCGCGAAGCGGCCACAATAGCCGCCCGCAGGGCCTAGCAGTAAGCAATCGGCTTCGCCGATTGCTCACTTATTCGCCGATTGCTTTCCTGCTGGTGAATTATAAAAATTGTGTTTTATTTGTGTGGAAAATAAATACGTAACCTTAATTTTTTTAACTAACTCACTAATCTTTTTTATTTACCGACTGCCAACGTTTACAACGATCCAATATCCAATTTCAATTAAAACGTAATAATCGAACAACCCTTTTACAACTCGTAAGTCAACAATTCCCTTCCGCAGGCGATCAAAAAACACCTCGCGCCAAAACCAACTGTTGAAGGCACGCATCGTTTATCTTCTAATCTAACACGTTTCTTGCCGCCCCTGACTGTACCTAGGGCGGGTGCAGAACTTGGCAGCGAAACGCACCGAGGCGTGGATTTGAGTCTCCGCCAGCAGACGATGGCTCCAGCCCGGGGCATCTGGGGCGACCTGTTGATGTAATTCGCCCCCTCCCCCAGCGGCGTACCACCGAAGCGGAAAAATAAAATGGGAGACGCGAATAATATTTTCGTTCTCGTTTTCAATTATTATTATTGTTTATGGTTGGATCGGTGTTGTTAATTTCGGAGAAGGTATTGCGCAGCGAATGAAAAACGATTTTATGGTTTTTGCCGATTTGTAAAGTATCTTTTTTCCGTGCAGGCAATTTTCAATTTGTTAGGATACTTTCCCCTCGAATTTTGTCGGCGTTAATAATTGAATATTGATATATTAAAAAAGCAATCACTGAAATGTCTTGCTTAACGATTCTTTTTAATAGGTATTTTAGATTCGGTTTGAATAAAATGATTTTTTGATAATTTACCAAATACCTCTCACAATACCGATAATATTCTTTCAGATTATATTATTTTTTAGGGCAGATGCGTGGTACCATGAAATCATTTTAAATGACATAATTTTTACAGTAAAGTATGTTGATTTCTGAAAGATCGTTACAAAATTCAAAACACGATAACGCCACGTAATTTTTTTCGCAATTGATAATTTACGTTTCACAATCTTTACTATATCATCAATGGAGTTTCTGTATATCTGAGTGATCTCATTTACAACGCATTCAGTCTATTTTCTTCCCTTTTCTTTCAGCAACATACAGCCCTCCAATTTCATACAATAATGTTAGTAACAGGACCCGATTAGACAACCCCTTGGCTGAAATTTTTCCATCAGAAATTACTGCATTCTCTTTATTACCCGTGGGCACCCTCTTTTCGATATTTCCTTCAGCCATTTCGTTCTTATTAAACATCCAAAATACACAAACTCTTAAATTTGTTCCACATTTTCTCATCTACCAGCATTTCGGAAGTTGTCTTACATTTTTCCTTCTCGAATACCATCACTGCCGACTTGCTTACATTGATCATAAAATTACTTTACTTGTGTAGGTACATTATCCATACATCGTACTGACAATAATGCTACAATTTAAATAGCACTCTATACCAGGTTAATCTTCTTCACTATACACTATTAAATAACGTTATCTGTACATAGTAAGCAGGCACGTTAAATCATCATATTGAAGTAAAAAATTGTGAGTTAACGTGAAGTTAACTTATATTTTCGAAAAAAAGAGTAGCCTTATTTCAAAGAACTAACAAACAGCAATCGCTCATTTTTTTAAATTATCAGTTGTTTGATTGTATTATCGCAATTTGAATTCAGTTTTCATTATCATTTATACGTACTATTATATAACGTATAATTATTAAATGATGAAAGCAAGACATATTTGGGGCCAAACTCCCTTGAAGTTCCCCCCAAAACACGCCATGAAATTCGCACCCAAACACGATGAACTGCACCGCAACATGCACAAACTCATTCGTTCCATTTCCTATGCAAATTGGGGGTGGAGCGATTTATTGTTATTGTAAGAAGTAGGGGTTGATTTATCGCCAGCCTCTGTCCCTCTCCCTCTTGTAAAACCAGTTGAATAATTAATTAATTTCATGTGAAGAACAATTTGCAACTTGTTACGTCTACGAGGGTATAGTACATTGTTCGCGGATTTCACGGTGAAAAGTAATTTGCGTCGAAACGTATACACATGTTGTATCTTCTCTAAATTCCACGCGAATTCCTATTGTGTCAGCTGATAGTGTTTAAGGGGTGTTTTTTAGAGATATATTATGTCTTTATAATGAAATAAAACACATAAAAATCAAGGTAATGGCCATGGTTTTGGCTTTATTGGAAAAATTATTTTATGCCTGACGCCTTTAATTGGCGCGTAGTTGTCGGGACACTTAAAAATATTCTTTGCAAGGGTACGATACTTTAATTTTTATTGAACTTTATTTATTTTTAAAAATCACAATAAATTTAGTGGGTATTTTAGTTGATATTCCCTTCTACTCCCGTCCCACATTCCCCTCCACCCTCTCCACTCGCTATTAATGTATGTTATAGTAAATTTTTAAATTCAGTGGAAAATTTTTAAGATTGTTTTGCTGTTAATTTTTCCCTAACAAAATAAATAAATAAACACACAAATACACACACTCACACAAACTCATTATTGGACATGTTTTTTCTTATTTTTTATCGATTGTATATATTTGTTTTCTTGTAATTGGCCCAAAACTCTGTACATCAATTATTGTTTTTTTTCAAGATTGATTAATTATATGGCTGTAAGAAAACCAATAAATGAAAATAAAATAAATAAATATATATTCATATTTTTATTTATCAACTTCCATATAAATAACACATTTTCTCCTCCGCTTTTTAATTTTAATTTAATTTTAAAGTGCACAATTACCTTGGAGTATCAATTATCCACACGATAAATGATATTCCATAATTAAAATTATTGTGAGAGATTCGAAGTCTGCTCTGTTGTTATTCTATAATTTCGTTGTTTTGACAGGTGCGAACGCGAGAAAACGTAAGATAGGTATAAGATTATTTTTAAGTACAATTAGTTTATATACATCCATCATCTAATATTAGCTAGGTAATAAGGCTTGCGTTTTCAGCGTCCGCTTATTTCGAGGCTTAAGTTGTTTGAGAGAAGCCTTATAACATTTCATCGTTATACATCAGGTCTATTCTTGGATGTGTGTCTTAAATATCACGTTATTTTTACTACATGGTATAAGTAATCTGGAAGCGCGTATGCGTAATGGCTTATTATATAAAGATAATAACATTAAATTGGGAATAATTCTATCTCTTCCTTGATCATACTTTACACACACACATATTTATATAATTTAATGTGTTTATTTATTTTTCAAATATTGTTGGCATGATTTATCCCAATTTTATCCATATTTGCATCCACATCACCCTGTTTAAACACGGATTGTGGAATGGATAAGTTATTGGGAAATGGATTTGATACAGGTTTATGGAGGGGTCAATTGGCAATGAAAGGTAGCACGCTCTCACCTTGTTTACTTCCGGATCTCGGTAGAAGGACTGGTTCCTCCCTTTTCAGAAGGGCGCTACGTCTCACTACGTTCTTCCGGTTCACTTTGTTCCTTACTTGATGGATTTGTACGGTCACATACACACAAAGATCCCCACAGGTCAAAATAGTCAAAGCAGTTATATGACAATACTAGCTGTTCATACCCGGTGTTGCACGGGTTAAGGATTAAGTTTAAAATAAATTTGTGAGGGTAAACAAAGGATCGATTCAAACGGTATAGATTTGCATCGAAAATGTATCAGGGGGAGGGGAAAGGGTAAGAGAATTTAGAGGAAATGTCACCGATGTTAACCGCCGAGTCCTAAAGAATAATTTTGCAAATTTTGCCTCCTATCGGTCAAACGGTACAGATTTTCATCAAAAATACATCAGGGGAAGAGGAAAAGGTAAAATAATAGGGGGAAAATATCACCTTTGTTATTCACCGAGTCCTAAAGAATAAGTTTCCAAAATTTGAGTCTGATTGGTCGAACGGTACGGATTTGCATTTAAAATATATCAGAGGGAGGGTAAAAGGTAAAAGAGGAGGGAAGAAATGTCACTTTTGTTACCCGCCGGGTTCTAACGAATAAGTTTCCAAATTTTGAGTCCGATCGGTCAAACGGTACAGATTTGCATCAAAAATATGTCAGGGGGAGGGGAAGGGGTATGAGAATAGGGTGAAAATGTTGCCTATGTTACCCGCCGGGTCCTAAAGCATAAGTATGCAAAATTTGAATCGAATCGGACAAACGGTGTGGATTTGTGTATAGAACAGACAGATAGACATTGAGTTTTATAGGTATAGATTAAACAGTATTGTGTAAAGTCATAGATACAAGAATTTTATAGAGCGTGTTCTGTAGAAAGGTGTGAGAGAAGGTGGGTGTGTTCAATGACATCTGATACTGTTCATAAATATTATTTTATAAAGTGCAAAAGTTTTATACAAACCTAACATAAAACATTTAATATTAGGTTGGGATAGGTTAAGTTGAATATTATAAATCCTTTTACAGGTTTATCTAATATTATAATGTAGGTATTTTTGTTAAATTACTGAAAAACGCGGATACCATAAGCATCTTCATCGTTATATACAAGATTGAAAAATGAGTTTCTCAAATGGTGAGACCTTACGTTACTGCTTCAAATATTACAAATATGAATTGTTGTACGTTATGGTTATAATTCATCATCATCATCTGCCACATTTACCTTCTCCTGTAGTAATTTTCGCCACTACCGTCTTTCCTCGCAGTTGGACACCAAATTTTCTCTTGCCTTTACATTATCACCCCATCTTCTTTGAGGTTCTCTCCGTATGGTTATAATTATATAGAAAAAAATATGTAAAAAGGAATGATGTAGAACATCTATAAATTTTTGTTGTAATAGCGTGTACTACTATTTTGACAATGACGAACACAAATCAAATATAAAATTACTTCATTTGTCCTTATTAAGAAGTACTTTTATTTATTTTCTGGAGAAGGTTTGAAAAGACATCATAATTTCTCTACGAATCTGTCAGAGATGAGTAATAATTATTTCAGAATAAGAATATTATTCAAAACTATGCTAAACACGTTATAATTTAATTCATGACTACTTCGCTTCAAGTTGATTTCATAATTATGAGAAATCTGAAAGACAGCTTCATTCAGATTCATGTAAACACCTTGATCACTTTCGCATAACCAAGATTCCTCTCCTGTGTTAATTATGTAATAACTTTTGATTACATTTATTTTTGTTTATTTATTATGTATTTTTTTATTTACATTGTAACAGGTTTGCTTTGCGGAGGAGTAAATTAACATATGTACATTTTTTTCAGATTTCCCGAAAATTATTATGCTGGTGTTAATTTTAAGAGTATGTGCATTTAAATTAATTCGACTACTCGCATTTTATTAAGAATCATAAATAACTTGTTAAGTCCTCTTACTGTGTTGACTGTTTTTTATTGAAAGTATTATATGGAACATTAGGGCCGTGTTTTCCGTGGAGGAGAAGAGTCATTCGGGGCACATGAAGGCAGTGAAGCAATCGGTCTTGGACGGAACGTCCAAATGGAGTGCGAAAATCGCAATCACAGGTTTGTGGGGAGGCCGCGTCGAGTGCCACATCTTACCCCGCTTCCCCTAACAACTTTTTATTTTTCGTTGTCATGCATCGCAGATCTCTTCGTTTTTCGCAGTTAATTTTTGTTTTCGTAACCTTGAGTCTTCTTTATGTGTCGTATTTTTGTTTATTTTGTATGAATTATGAATGTCGTGCTGGAGTCAGTTAAGCACACCCTGCTGTCGGTATTTCAAAATTTAAAATTTCCTTTTTGAATTTTACTTTAAGGTTCCGAGCAGTGTTTGCTTAATTCGAACACTCCACTATGTGTAAATAGTTATGGAATAAGTTTAGGTGCTGTGTACGTGTCGTTGTTTTAATAAATGTTTCTTGTTTTCATCATTATTTCTATGTGAGAATGTGTCTTTTTTATATTTATATTTATATTTTATTGATTATTTTATTTATTATGAAATTTTTTCTATCCTAACTAAGCGACACCTCATGAAATTTTAGACACCCGGATACAAAATTTTGAAGGTTTTTAATTTATACAAAAATTCGATTTACAAGAATTGATATCATGTTGCGGTTCGCAAAATAATCTACTCGCGGTTTAAACGTTTTCCGATACAATTTGCTTATTAAATTTTTCCTTACAACATCTGGTGCCAGAGCATACGTTTCCAATAGCTCCTTAATTGTGGTTTTATCTTCGAACTTTTTAGTAAGCCTTGAAAACTTTGCTCTTCAAAAAATGTACAGCATCATTCAGATATTTAGACTTGACCCTATTCATCGATTTTTCAATAGTCATCATCATTATCTTTATTCCCTTGTCCTAGTAGGATCAGGGACCCACCAAAGACTCGACAATGTGCTTCATATTCCACTGTCTTGTGCTGCTTCCGTAAGAGTTAACCAGTCCAGATCCATTCTGTTTTACATACACTTTTTTTTTGTTTCTCCTAGCTTTATCTGGGACGAACCATCAATCGCCTTCTTTCTGACGTAGCCATATTCAATATTTAAGAATTAATACATTTACTATAAATTTAATATTTTCTACATGGTTAATTTTTAAATATTTACACTTATATTAACAATGTTAAATACACAAAATTCAAATCATCAAGTAACTACAATAATATTCTCCTATATAAAGTAAAACGATCTTTTGATAATAAATATTTTTTGGTTAAATCGAATATTTTATTTAAAATTCAAAAATTTAATATAATTATAAGTCATCATCATCATCATTCTTAGCACTACTGGTGGGTCTTGGCCTCCTCAATAATTTTCCTCCACTCATCTCGGTCTAGTGCCAGCTCTCTCCAGTTTCGAAGCTCTAAGGCAGAGATATAATTATAAGTACCTACACAAAACTCGAACTATTCTTTTAACAACATATTTGACAAAGAACTATCATTTCAAGCTATTTTCACATTAATTATTTTCATTTAAATGGCCCTGTAAAAAATAATCAAACTTTTTTTTATATTACCCTACAATCATTATTAATTATTTTTCCTTCAAAAATTCCCCTTTAGCTTTTAATCCGCTTTTTAAGCCTCATCCACTTGCTTGCCAATGTAGAAGAAAAAAGTTGAGCGAAATTCCTTTATTCTTTATTCCTCTTTCTTGAAATAGATGTGCAAAACTCCGAGAAATCTTATAGATCACAGGTAACATTCAACGGGTTAAGGGTCCGGAAGGTAACGCAAAATGAGGAGTACATAAGAAAGTTTCCAAAGGTTCTCTTATTTAGTTTTAGGTAGAATTTTCACAAAACTTATTATACTTTTGCGTGATTTACTATAAAGCATTTTAGTGTTTATATTTTTCAGGGTGCCCGACCCGAGCAGAAAGGCGAAACTGTCGCACGAATGTCAACAAAGTCAACCTATGTACTGAAATGTGAATGAAAATTGTTTACTTTCTGCACATTTTACGTTCTGAAATTCTGTTGAAATCGTCAGTGCATAGTTTGGTTCGTTGCTTGGCTACCCGTTGAGTTTACTCGACTCCTGGTTGCGCGCAATTCTCAGTGCACTGAAATCTTACTTCTTTTTTTCGGTGCCGGTCGCTAGGCGAACCTTTTCAGTGGATCCTGACACGCATATAGACTCGCTCGAACAGGCCAAGGATATTAATATCGAGGGGACTTCGAAGTGGTCCTGCAAGATCGCCATAACAGGTGGGTCCCGGGCGGGTTCCGGCTCCGGCGAGGCTGTCAGCGATCAGTCACTAACCTACACCGCACCACTACACAAAAGCGTATTGTTTTGAGAGACTTTGCCAAATATAACAACAAAAATATCGCTTGCTTTTGTGACATTAAAAGTAATCTAACAGTAACCTTTGTTTTTTAATGGTCAATATTAATTATATTTTACATCTCAGAACATTCATAATTTAATTTTTAATACATGTAATCGATTGAATACATTCCATCGCTTCGAACAATAATTTTAGCGCTTATTGCTCTGTAAAATTCGTTAGCTTTTGAGAATAAATTATAGTAATTTAAAAGTATTTTTGGCTTACTTATATACCATTTTCATATATCGCGTATGTCTTAGATTTAAAAAATGTTACTAACCTTGTATATTTTCTCAAAACAATACCTTTGCCAACTTCACATTCCACTAAAGAATTTATAATAACTTAACACTGCAAATTACTAAAATAATTGAATGCATAACTAAACTAAAATGATCGAAATGGCTGTTACATGTGCAATTAAATGTTACATGTCTGAATAAATGTTACATGTGCAATTAAGTGTTACATGTTCAAATAAATGTTTATGTTCAAATCAATGTTACATGTCCGAAAATACAAACAAATAATAAGATCACAATTTGTAAAAAAATTGCTTGTTGATGAATTTAGTCGGTTTTCTTATATTAATAGATCGACTTTAAGAATATTCAGTTTTTTTTCCCGTATCCGTAGCCACTCTTCATCTGTTTGGATCTATCTAGTCTGATCTAATCGTATCTACCCCTGAATCTTTCTTAAGGAAACCGATCAATTACGACATTCCCACCGACGGGGTGTAATTGATAGTGTTTTTTTGTAGATTTGTTCTTCTACTAGTTTCTATCCTGTCTCACTTGTCTCATGGATCATTAATAAATCATTTTCGACATTTATACATACATTATCGACATCTTAAACGGAATCACTGTATTTGAATTAACCTTTTCGATTGCATTGTACACAAATAGTTTCTGGATCATTGAATTCATTTTTTCAAGTTAACGTTTAACCTGTTTAAGGTTAGTTACATGTCTTCGGTCACCGCATTGGTGATATTCTTTAAAAACAATTTTAATTTTTTTGTGTGGGGTTAATGTGGTATAAATTTACGAAATCAATTTGTAAAATCTCTCACCTCCATAGGCTAAAAATTGGTCTTTAATGTGATTTTCGTTTAGTTTGCATTTTATCACTTATTACTATTTCACCCTATTTCCCTGCCATGTAAAGGACGTTTATTTTCCATATTCATAAACAATTGCATGTGAGATGTTCACATTTAAAGATGGCAATATCGATGGGTCAAAATAAAAAATTGAATAAAAAATTCCACCTTCTAGTGTTATTTTTTTATATAGCACTATATATCACACATTTTTTTTTAAATTAATCATTTTCCTGTTAAATACACACACAGTGTGAACTCATAAACTACACTTTTTGTAAAAACCTCTATTTAGCCGCGTCATATACCGGTTGTATATTTATTTTTTTCATATGAAATTATATAAAACTTGAAAAATTGGCAGTAAATATAATATATATCATGTAAAATATGTTATATAATATATTGCACTAAAATATTAAGCTCTCTCAATGATAACAATACTCAGTTTATTACAAGTGTCCATCACGCAATTCAATGCAGAAAATCACAACTAGTTCTTCACTCACTTGGCATTGTCCAGTAAAATATCTTGACCATGTGAATATCATAATATGAATTCTAATTTAAAATATAATAGACTACTGTTAATATTGTTTACTTTAAAACAGTTCTATCGGATTGAGCCTCTGAAACTAGAGCTGAACTGAAAAAAGCAATTTTGAGAGTCGAATGATCCAGAAATATTTTAGAACTGACAATCAATGCACCTCTTCACCACCCCATAACACCAAGTCTTCAGAAGATCCCAAATGCACTCTCAGTGGTCTTGTGCAAGTATCCACTTGAGCGACATAATTCTTACGCACTTACTACTTTTTTTAACCCAAAAAGCACGCAAAACTGCAGTGACACCGAATTGTGTTAAATTTTACACAAATAATATTGCACAAGACAGCAAACTGGGCCTGTATTTGAATCTCAATGCACGTCACATGTAATATTTTTAAATACAAATAGATTTTCATATTTTTTATTAAAAACTATTTTTGATTGTTTGGTTTTTAGAGTTTATTTTATATAAATTTAGTTAAAAGAATGACTAACTAAAAAAATCAAGTCTGATATTAAATTTAAAAACTCGTCAACACAAACTCTTCTCTCTTACATCAATAGGTACATATACAAACATACACATTTGTTTCTTCTCCATTCGAAAATTGTGAACATTTTCGTCTGGTCTCTCAGCTATCATCCATATCTTCCACTTCTCATGCTATCCCGAGTGTTTCTATCAATTATCTTCTTTACTAGTGATTTCTAAGTATGTAGGTTCTCCAGCTATCTCGCGATTTTTGCTATGAGTTGTTGGTTTGGTAAGTAATGATATTTTAGAATTTAAATGAATTCGAAAACGGTCGATATATCAAAAACGTTTTAAGTATCACATTTATATAAAAGCGTTGTGAAATGTTTTCAATGTTTAATAAGTGAAAATTTTTATTCAGCTTTTGACTTAATATTTTGTGTATTTCATGTCAATTCAAGCGCGGTATTTTACAAATATTATAGATTTTATACGCTTAGGTTAACATGAAAAATGTTATTAATCAGCTTTTCAATTCATCTATTCCTTTTAAAGACGAAAAGTAATATTAGACAATTTAATTATTGGAATTTATATTTAAACAGTATTATTGTGGAAGTGAACACTGCAGGTCATCCTCTTGTAAATCAATATAAGAACATAGAACGTATTCTCATTTTTGTAAATTTTGAGAAAAATGCATACCACGCTAGCTTCAAATTGCTGTAACCTAAAAAATTTTTTGAATATTTTAAAGAATAGTGACTCAAATTATTTGTTAAACTTCAAGCTGTAAGATAAAGCAAAAGTTGATTTTTTGAAATGTTAAGGTGGTATTAAATGTTATTATTTAAAAATTATACTAACAAACATTCAAATTTTGTATAGGATGTTACAGAACTAGTCCACAATACTTTACAGGTACATTCCTGCCTTGATTATGAGTCGAAAATATTCAAGCAACCTAACCTAATATCAATATTTTTGGAGTTATGCAATATCAAAGTTTGCATTTTTTTTTTCAATATTTCTGACTTATTTTTTACAAAACGTATCATTACAGTAATTTATATCAATTACGAAAAATTCATTTGTTTCAATCGTAAAACCCTTGAAAAATTCCAATTGGGATGTTTTCAATAGGAATTGGAAGGTTTTCATTTAACTTGTGTTAAAGAGTAATGAACTTTTCATCTTAGACATAGGCTATTGTAATGATAGTCCAACGTTTTGCAAAAAATAAGTCCGAAAGATTGAAAAAAAAATGCTAACTTTGACATCGCATATCTCCTTAACTATTGATATTAGACCATGGTTGCTTGAACATTTTCGACTCATAATCTAGGCAGGAATCTACCTGTAAAGTACTGTGGACTAGTTCTGTTACACCCTGTATACTAAATGACTCGATCTGATGATGTATTCAGTTTTTTTGGTTAATTCTAATTTGGACTAAATTAAATTTGAACCAAAATTTCTCCATTTATTGCAAAACATATATGATCTTAACGCTTCTCTGGAAATTATTAAGGCGCGTAGGTTTAAAAAATTGTTTTGATATATCGGCCGTATTTTTTTTTGCTGTAGATAGACAAAGTGATATTGAACAAGTAAGTAGAAAAGTTTTCAGAGTGCTTCCTCATATTTGGTTGAACATCTTACCGACATTTCATGTACTGAATTGGCCGGTCAGCAAAATAAATACTTCAAATTTACTAAGGGTACGTACGTATGTTAAATTTCATACATTACTGGATGTTTGCTTACATATTAGTATATTTAATTTTCAAGCTGCTAACTGTGTATCAAATTTTATTGTTTTTTTTTTTAATAACTTATTTTTAATTATTTTTTTTAATATTTCGAAAAATTGTGTTAACTTAAATATTTTTAATAATTTCATTAAAAATTTGTAAATAATTTTAAAAAGTGTTACAATTCTCTTATTTCTATATAAATAATATTTCTTTATTTTTGTTTTTTTTTTTAATATAAATAAGCTTCTGCCCGTGCTTTATTTTTTTTTAAAAACTAAGGTAAGTGATTTGATTCTTTGCACGTTAACTTTTTTTTAATATATATAAATAGATCTTCTTGCATGCATGCATTGTACATTTTTTATTGCCCTATGTTATGTGTATATATATACAATATTTAAACATGCATATATATAACACGTGTATGTATAATATTTCTATTTTTATTTTATCTAACATGTCTAAAGAAATTTTAAAAATTATACCAAAACACAAATCGATATCATAAAAGTGAATAGTAAATGAAATATTTTAACCTTTGAAACTTGCACTTCTGGTGTTTTGAAGACAAATTTTAATCAATTAAAAGTATATCGATTTACTTTCAAATTATTTATTTGACAAATGTATTCAAGAAAGAAAAACGTAATGATTTTGTATTCATTTTATGTTCTCAACGATTGCCCTCTAGATGTCGTTTATTTTAACTGTATTGTTAAATGAATACGGTTTAGCAGTTTTACTCTACGCTGTTTTAAGAGTTATTTTTAAATGTTTACGGTACACGATTATCGAGAAAACAGTAACGTTTATATGTACGTTTACAATTTCATTAAATGTTATTATCATTCTACTGTTTCGTCCGCTTTTAAAGATTTTAAAGTTCACTGAGCACTGTAAAAATCCTTTGTCGATCTGAACGATTTCTGCACATTACGCCGTATCCCGACATGCCTTTTCGCGCAATTCTCGAGCGTGTCATGTGCGCCGGGAGCCGGCAGACATCATAAAGTTGCACAGCCCGTTGACTTTCTGGGCTAAGTGCAACAATTTACTGCAGAAATAGCATTAATCGAACCAACGCCAGCTTCGCTTGATATCTTATAATGGCTAATATTAGTTACATATCCGATACATCGTTAAATGAAGTCATCTTAAACTATTAAATGTCTTATTAAAGTTTCAAAACTGATATGTTGCAGTTAGGTATGAATAAACAGAGTTAACGGTGCTCTAAATGCAATTATGGCCAATAAGAATCTGTCAAAGGAAGCAAGACTAGCGGTACACAATGGCGTTCTAGTGCCAACCGTAATGTATGGCAGTGAAGCCTGAAATTGGCAAAAGAGGAATGAAAGTAGACTGAATGCGGTAGAAATGCGGTCACTAATATGCTTGTGTGGAAAATCTTTGTTCGATAGAGTAAGGAACGAACAAATCGTAGAACTTGTATGAGAAGATGTATGAATGTGGCCGAAGCAAAAGAGGTGTGCCAAGATAGAAGAGTGTGGCGTTCAATCCTCTCTGCCTACCCCTGCGGGGAAACGGCATGATGGTTAGTTAGTTAGTTAGGTATGAATTCTGTTCTCACACCTATTAGCCAACATATGTATATGCAGGGTGTAACAGAGCTAGTCCACAATATTTTACAGGTAGATTCCTGCTTTAATTATGAGTTGAAAGTGTTGAAGCAATTATGACCTTATATCAATAGTTATGGAGATTTGCGACATCAAAATTTGCATTTTTTTTCAATATTTCTGACTTATTTTTTGTTAAACGTTGGACTGTCATTGTATTCAATTCATTCACTTTAAAACAAGTCGAATAAAGTGATAAAAACCTTCCAATTTTAATTCCAATTGGGAATTGTGCGGTTTTTTTTTATTTTATTTAACTTGTATTGAAACTTATGAATATTTCATAATCGATGTAAATTACTGTAATAATAGTTCAACGTTTTGTAAAAAAAAGTCAGAAATATTTAAAAAATGCAAACTTTGATATTGCATTACTCCATAACTATTGATATTAGGTCACGGTTGTTTGAACACTTTTGACTTATAATCAAGGCAGGAATCCACCTGTAAAGTACTGTGAACCAGCTGTGTTAATTTTGTTTTATTTATTTATTTATTTATTTTAGCTGTATTTTGTTTTAAGTCACTTTATATATAATATACAATATTTACCAGTTTCGGTTGTACTCAACATTCTTCAGAAAAGTATAATATAATCCGACCTAAATACAGATATTTATATTAATAACTAACTTAAACACAAAATTTTATCAATCGATAAGGGTAGGTCAGGTGGCCGCATGGTGAGGAGAGTTTTTAGATCTCTAACGGAAACAACTTTAGGATCGGAAAAGTGTTTTGTAATGTGATATTATTCGTAAGTGTATCCTTGAAATTTACATTCTTTGAGATTTCAACGGTTTCAAAACTGTTCATCATCCATCCCTTATTAGGAACCGTCATTAAGGACGATGACTAATTATAACTGATGATGATAGGGATTGCTACTCTCGAAAGTAGTAGTAGCGATAAATAACTCAAATATCGTGTGTGTAGTACAATGATTAAATAAATAAAAATATTTTTAATTAAAACGTTGCCTCACGAACCGACTGCCATATCATTCTGTGACATTGAAGCTGTCACGTGGTTATACAATGATGTGTTTAGCAAGTCATTGCCTTTTTTCTGAGCTTGTTTTCTCGCAAAAGTGGGGGAAAAAGTGTCTCTGTTATTTGAGTAAACAGTCATCGGATATTACGACGGCGCAATTTTTTTCCGATTCTCCCTACCGAGACGGGGCGGCAAAACGTAATAAAAACGGAGGGTAGTTTCGCCCGGACGTATTATAAGCTGTCACTTTTTCTTTTGTTGGGGGTATGTAGGTCACTTCCATAAAGCGGCACGCCATTACGGCGGCGGGCTTTGGCTTTTAATCACGAGCTTTTGTTTTTATCACGATCACGTGGTGTTTACGCTCCGCGTTCGAATGCGTTCTCTTAACGATTTGCAGCGCGTTGTAATAATAATTTATCTTAAAAACTCGCACAATTTTTCCACCCCCTTCCCCCCCGGTCCGCTTATCTCGTGACCCGATTTGACCGTTGTTATTTACGAAGGGAAACTATCGAAACGCGACGACTGAATTTCGCATGTCCCGCACGAGATCGCGGAATCTCGTCACGTAGGATAGACAATTTTTTTTTATTAATTCGTCGAAAGGGAAAGTCGCACATGCAAATTGCAATTTACTGCGCTTGATTAAAAAGGCTACTGCCATTAATCGCGTAGTATATATTACAAGGTTTCACCAGCAAACATTCTGTCAGACGCAGTCAAACATCGACAATAACATGAAATACCGAAATCTGCACGAAAATCCCCTTTTTCCCATTTCGATCACTCAATAAACAGTTCTTATTTTCAATTCAAAAATGGAAATAAAAATTTTAGACAAAAATATCAAAACAAAAAGAAATCAATTGTATACACTTAGTAATCTCGTGGTTATGCATATAGTTCACTAGAAAGAAAAAAAGACAAATTTTTTCATAAAAAATTTGATTAGTTAGAAAATGATTGCTTAGCTTTGTACTTTGTGCATCCATTTAAACCGCAGAGCTTGAGCTAGGGTTAAAAATATTTTTAGTCAGAATATGGTAATTTTGTTTATCTCAATATTTTTATATATACTTAAATCTGTAAATTTACTATGTGCGACATTGCTATTAGCATCCTGATCAGTTAGATCTCTAAATAAGATGCGACTCGAGTTAAATGGATGACTTATTGTACAAGTATTTACAATTGTTACCTCAATAACATCATTCAGCAAAGAAGGACGCGTGCCTGTGCGCGCGAGTATTTAAACCCGTTTTACTGACAAGCGTTATCATGTGTAGACACTTATATACCCAGGTATCAATTCTCATATGCTCTGTGCGTATTAGAAATACGAGTATTTCTGAATATGATTAGTCACTATGAATTCCGAAAAAAATCCCTGTAATGGTTAATATACAGAAATGATAATGTTAAATATTTACATAAGTTTCGTTCCAATTCATATTACGTTCCATTCTTTCCCTTGATAGGGGGTGTTTTTGGTGGCATTCGTATACATATATTATTTTGTGTGGCATTTCCTTTCACACCGGAAGTGGAATATCAATGCACCGTGAATAATGAAAGTTGTGTCATAGTTTACAAAGTTGTCCCAGCGAATAAAAACTCGGCTTCTATTCTAGAGCTGTTCTTTAATTAAAGACATAAATTAACATAATTACGGCTTTAGAGTCGCGACTCCTCCGTTAGCAGAAAAACCTTCCGTAAAATGTTGCACTTATTATTAATAAACAACTCCTTGCTAAGAAAACTACTATTGTATTATTCTCTCTGCTAACTTATAATTATATAAATGTCACTTAAGCTTTGTGCTTCTAATTTATGAACTGGCTTTGTTCGTTTTTAACGTAAAAACATCGTTGGTAACCTCTGAACAAAAAACGGTCCTCGTAGTCCAGTGGGCTTGTCCGCTTTTTAGTATCGGGACATCCCGGTTCGATTCCTGGTAAGTGTACAATACATCTTTGTGATTTTCTCAAGCCTGTATTTTTTGTGGCCTTCCGCTACAGTAATTTGGCCCCACAGCCTGCTGCACAGTTAAAAAATTGAAATTTATGGAAGAAACCCATGTTTCACTCCCAACCAATCTCTGGCTTTGAACTAACTCATCCACTTCTTTATTGGCAAACGATACCTCAGTTAATAATGCTGGTTCGGTAAAGTAATAGCATGTGTAAGAAAAAAATATAAAAATGCTCGCAATTTCGGTCTAAGCTCAAATAAGGGCAGATTGTTTTTTTTGGTACCCAATATGAGAATATCAAAACTAATTTTACATGTTGAAAAAATTATTCAAACTATACAATAATTTAAAGGTAGCTAAAACTCTAGATGTGAGAAAAAAAGCTTAATGCTACTGAAGGGTTTCTCATTTCTATAAAAGAACGAGTTATAAAATATTTAATATTTATCGTTTTAAAAATATTGATGTTTTCAAATAAAAAAAAGCGTATTTAGTGTGTACACGGTACTTTATCTGCTCCTGCATAATGAGTTGTAAGAGATCGTATTTCTCACTACGCAGCATGTATAAGAATATGCAGATTTCCTTCATTTTATTGATCTAATCACAAGTCTTTGTACGTAACTTTCTTCCTTTAGTGCTTGTCTGGTTATCAGACATTATAGACCATGTTGGTGATCATAATCTTGCTAGCAACAGCTCGATATGTTCAGACAGTGAATTTTTCGGACCATCGCCTTGATACTTACAAGTAATTTATTTATTTATTTATTTTTGCTCAAGGGGCTTTTACAAGTAAAAATAATATGAATATACAATATATGTAACAAAACAATGTGGTTGAACATTGTAACTTAATTTTTTTTAAATAAAATACAATAAGACATAATACTGTTTTTAAAACAAAGATAAAAGGATTATTTAATTCAGTGCACGTTTTTACATGAAAAATATCAATATACAATAAATATAGTACCTATAATAGAACAATATATTGTAGTTTCAATATGTTAAAATAAAAATTCATTTAAAAATTTTAGAAATAATTCATCCAATGCAAAAGAAAAGACGCGTAATTTAAACAATACAAAACATGAGTAAATATTTAAAAATAAAATAAAAACATTCAACAAAATGTAATTTAAAAATTTGTAATGTATTGTATTGTAGTCAACCTACAAAAAAAACAGGTCCATCTCAAATGCCTCCAGCCTTTTAATCGATTTCTTTTAACGTCCAGACTTTCAGATCACCCTTTTCTCGTTGCATGAAAGCAAGTTCTGGTTGATTGTTTCTGCAACATTAGTAAAAATAAAAAATATTTTTTCTAAAATCTCGTTCGTTGTCACACGAATAGCGCGTGGCCCGGAGGGATCAAGCCGTGATTACGGAACTAAATTGCGGGCAGACACGGAATTGTAAGCGTACTCGACAGTAAATATTTTATCGTAAAATATCTATTATTATATGAACTAGATTAGATTCAATTCTACCACACACAGCGAGGCCGCATTAACGTTTTAAAGTGGGACATGTATGGCGTGACTTCACGTATTAATCATATATACAATATATTTTTTTACAACGAGTACATTAATATATTCAAATAAAATAATTACTCTGGACACAATGAAAAAAAAACAAGTATTTAAAATAATAAAAATCCGAAAAACTTTAATATCCCGGACGTGTTAGAAGACAGACATGACAGAAAGATATGTATCAAATTTTGCTTTCTATGTATTGAAGGGAAGATTTTTGGGAATCGAGGTACTGTAAAGCGTACATCATTGCTGTAGAATGTGACCATCAATCTACTTTTATTACGGATAAGTTACAAAAAGACGAAATAAATTGAACATTACATAATTGAGATGCTTCTGGTAACATTTAAAAATTCATATATTACCATTTGAAATATAACATTGTCACTATTTGAAAAAAAAATTTCATTGAATTTCATTTTGTGCCTAGCATGTTTTAACAAAGTAGTTAATTTTCTGGAAATTCGTGGATCCTACGCTCTCTGTTATGTGAAAGACATGACACATTAGTTTATTCTCTTTTTTCATCCTTCATGTTAGTATTTAACATTTTAGTGGTGCTGGTGGCTACTACCAAGTAATCGCCCACACACTATTTAATTTATACTAAAAGATTTGAGATTGTTTAAGATATTGCTTCCTCTCATGCAACGGAAGAAATCAGGTGAGAAAAGGAATACATTTACTCGAATGTGACTTTTGTATTTCTAAATGTGTTTCGTAAATACTCGATTATAATACTTGATTGTAAAATCCGGTAAAATAGTAACCGGCTGGCCCAGTGACGTCTCATTGTCAGATTCCATTGAATCGCTGCTAAATGCTTTCAGGTGTCTTGCCTCACCACAGCCTCAATCAGATGAGAACCTCACCTCAGAGATGCCTCACCACAGCTCATAAAACGCTTCCACAAATCCTGCGTCGTTTTTTCCTTCCAAATTTGACATTTTGATACATAATATGGTTGAAAAATTGGAAGAATATTTTGTTCACTACCGAAGACAAACAATGAGTGCTAGTATATTTCTAAGGCGTGTCGATCTTACGCTTTTCGCTACTGTCGACGTTCAAGTCTCTGCTGTATATAAGATTGGAAAGAGTCGCTTGCCTGATTTTCCTATTTTCCATATTCTTTGAACTAATAAGTAGATAATTAATAAATATCTGTAAATTGTTAACTGAGTTTGTTTTGCTAAATCAATTATTTCCATGTCAGCTTCTCCCTGATTTGAATCTATTCTGGGTCTAGTTACAATGTAATTCGTTAGTGTAAAACCTTTTCGTGATTGAAAGCCTGAAATATTCTTAAATTCCTATTACATTTCCAACGTCTCGGGTCTTTAAATTTTACAAGCGGGATAACGACCCATTTCCTGAAAGGTTCTACAAAATGACAAGAAAACTTGGTCCTGAAATATGTTGTGATCACTTTCAGAGGTTACAATTCTGTGATAGTTTTTATGACCCTCATAAAAATCTATCAAAGAGTTTCCTACAACCTGCATTGCCACTTAGATACCTCGCGTTAATGTGTCGCTTTTAAAGCGAGGCTTTTATGGTATAAATTTTATACTAGATAGTAGAGGGTTAATGTTAATTCAATAAATCTAAAATTTAAAGGAAAAGGAATACTCGCTACTCTTCTAAAACACGCTTCCTTCATACTTCGAAACTGTCAAAATTACAATGTAATCTGTGTTAGCTACGTGGTATTATTGTCGTGTTTATGCCCATTCATAAAATTTTCGGCGAACGTTTTTATCTGAATACAAAAATGTGTGTACTTGGTACTGTCTCTATACTTGTTTTATGTGATGTGCGAAATCGTTTGGATTTTATAAGGCAACAAAAACACACCTAGATTTATAACCCAGCATAAAATATTTTATTTTAGTCCGGTTTCTAAATTATAATTTGAATACTTGAATGTAAATATTTAAATAGAATTCTCAACTTTATTATTTATCTTAATAAAATATGGGCTTTGTGTTGATAACCCCCTTGCTTTTTCTCAGTTTAACATTTCATACAATAAAAGACTTTTTAGAGCATTTATAATTTATATTTTGAAAAAATTATACGTCATTTCAGTAGGAATTCTTGATATAATTAGCTAGAGATAAGTACGAAGTTGAAACTTTGATGAGATAATAATGCTTCAAGCGTGTGGCTGTGTATCTACCAGGCACATATTGTATCTGCCTCGCACAAACTACACCCACAATATAATAATTTTAATGACGTATTTTCATCTCCATGAATTTGTATCTTTTCCATATGAACACCGTCTGGCATTTTCGAAAATAATTTTCTACGGCAATAAGTATATAAAATGAATACATCTCAATTTTTGTTAGCATAGTTACAATACTTCAATTTGATATTATTTTTTCTTAATGATGTATTACTAATGAAATGCTTAAATTACACAGTGATATGCGCCCAAGGCTTGATCGCTAAGGACAAAAGTGGAACCTCCGATCCTTACGTCACAGTTCAGGTTTCAAAGATCAAGAAACGCACGAGGACCATGCCCCAGGAGCTGAATCCAGTTTGGAATGAGAAATTTTATTTGTAAGTTGTCTTTTTTAATATTTTTAGTATAATGATAATTTTAAATTAGTTGAATTGGAGATATTTTTGCAGGTGTTTGGGTACACTTCAAATATTGAAAGAAAATCTTAATATACAATTATTTGTTCTTTAATAATAGGTATACATTTTTATTAATATGAAGAGTATAAAGCGTAGGCAGCAATATCCAAAAGTTATTTGAATGCCAGTCATAGAATGTACTGAATTCGAAATTGTATAAGCAAGCCTCTAAATTTGTAGGAAACATGATTTTGTAAGGGATAGATACACAAAATCTATAATTCAGTAGGCACATTCTTAATTAGTAATCTTCGATGACTGCATTCAAAACATTTTAAAAATTTTTAGATATTGCTACCTTTGCTTTTATACCCTCATATGTGGAGTAGATCTAGCCGTGAAACCACAACGTTTCCCATGAAATTTACGTCAGTTCATGTCTATATATTTTGGTGGTCTTTGAACTTAAAAATAAAAATATTAATTCATCTTAAAATCAAAACATTATTATAATGCTCTTAGTCCATATTGTGATTATTACAATTTATAAGACAAGGGTATATTGGTAAATTTCTTTGCTCATTCGATATCACAATTAAAATAATCTCAACCAATCCATCTTGGCACTACGACCTCGGCGTAGACCTTGACCGCCTCTGGAAGATCCCTGCATTCGTTTCAGCTGTGTGCCTTGTCTTGTCGAGTGCATCTTGGATGACCTTTTTAATTGCAACGTTAAGCAGCAAGCGCATCATTGGCTGTGAAGAAAATTTCCGCGAAATTGAAGAATGTCTGTATTCTGACACCACATTTTTACCAAAATCCATCAGAGAGAAAAAATCTATTTGTTCGTTTTTAATCAAATTCTGGTATAATTTCGTTTCACTTCCAACAATTAAATGTTTTTTTGAATTTTTCGCTCGTTTTAGGGAAGGCGATCTCAATTATAATAATTTTTTGTCTATCCGTCCGTTCGTTGTAACTTCATATAACGTCGGTAACTTCTTTATAGTACCATTTTTCTTTTTTCTTCTTCTTTGGGGTATTTTTTTCTACCTACCTAGGAACCGTCATTTTTGACGAATTACAGCCAGTGTTTACATATTTTTGTAAGAACGATTCTCTAGACTGATATAACTAGTATTTTTTTTTACGTTTCAACAGGCCAAGAGGTCCAATTCCAGAAGCGAAACACATCACAAAACACCTAGGCTTGAGTAAATCACATAGATTAGTTGTGACCTCACCGGGAATCTAACCCGAATCCCTCAGTGTGGGAAGCCAGTGTCATGCCCACTGGGCTACGAGGTCCGCCATATGTGGGGTATTAAAGCAAAGGCAGCAATATCTAAAAAATTTGAAAAATATTTTTAATGTAGTTACTGAGGATTACTAATTTAAAATGTACTGAATTCAACATTTTATGTATCTGTCCCTTCCCAAACCACGTTTCCTATAATTTTACAGGCTATGTTTCATATAAAGTCTCGAATTCAGTACAATAAATTTGTAATCCTCGATGACAGCATTACATTTCTTTGGACATTGATGCCTTTGCATTTATACCATACATATATCATATATTTTAATTATTTTAATATAAAGAGAAGTATCGAATAGATTGTTTCATGCACGTGAAGGTAGTTGCGAATGAGAAATACGAAAAATCACCCAGATTAGATTTGAGAAAGAAAAAACATTTTAAACAGAGGGCTCAATTAATATATATAAAAATAATAATAATAATAAATAATATAGAGAAAAAACTATGAAAAAAATATTTGTTTTCGCCTAGATACAATTTTTTTCCGCTAGGTAAAATATCATTAAAAAATATCAATAAATTTGGAATACCTTTGACACATTGAACATTTTAGGCTCATAACAAAATCAAAAATCTACCGGCCAAGTTTCTGCTACTAGCTCTAGTACACCCTGAATATCCACTAAGTATCTTACGTAGCACTACAAGATCGGAGAGTTTCGGGACTCCAGTTTGTGCATTTTCAAAAATGCAAGACAATCATCGTAGCTATCCTAAGGTCTTCAATTATGGTATTTATTTATTTATTAAGGAATCTTAACTAGTTTTTTAAACACATAACGTAAAAGCGTAGTGTTCATTTCATAGAGCATTTTAAAAGATTCACAGATGTTAAGAACAAAGTTAAATAAGATGTTTTTTATTTTGAATTAATTAATGAATAGTAGTAAGCAATAAACAATGTTAAGAATGAATAATGATAAGTGAATGTGAAAAAAGAAAAACTATATCAAGAAATGAGTTAAATAATGGGTGAAAAAGGATGAGGAGGTAGGAGTCAGGATAGGAGTGGAGGAAGAGAAGATTAGGTATAGTGAGTGAATGTTCAAATTCGATTTAGTACATGTGATCTAAAGCATTCTTTTAAATTCAGAAAGACCAATGTTGAAGAGGTCAATATCGATACAATTATTATTGAAAGCTTTGCATGGGCGATATAAAAAAATATTTTGTGTATGGGATGCTCTATTTCTCGGAACAGGGAAGAGCACGTTTTGTCGGGTACGTCTGCAGGGAAAATGAAATAATAATAATAAATAATAATAAATTTGTTTATATATACGTAAGATATATTATATTACCTGGTAATATGTAAGACTTCCGCCCGAGGAGAATGTTTCTTATCCCTCTCCGTGAATTGCCTTTCGCTTTGTTCCGAGATAATGATTTTCGAATCGGAGTATAAAGCTCTTCAATCAAAGCGTTTAATACACGCACAATGGGATTATCTTGCTCTGCAGCTAATCTGGGACGTTCACGTTGTCTTTAACCTTTCAAGCGCCCGTATTGCGCCGTGATCCCTCGCCCGCCCACTTGATTCCGAGACGGCCGTGTTATTTGTTCGTCCCATCTAGAGCCTCCAATCCGAATATTCGAAACGCGAATACTTTAAAAGTTATTCGTAAAGTATTCGCTCATAATTTATAAGATTTTTAATATATTTCCAAAAGAAACAAAGGTTTACGAACCCTGAAAGTCATTTGCAATGGGCTGTATAACAAAGTCGGACATCAAAGATGCAAACGCCATAAATTGTCGGACGTCTCTTGCATTTGCCTTTTTTTAAGTCATGCTTATCTTTATAGTTTTATTACAATAAGCACTTACGGTTACAGTCAACGACGGAGTCGGCTTTTTCATAAATACTTGAGCCGATATATATATATATATACATATATATATATATATATATATATAGGGTGTACCAGAGCTAGCAGCAGAAACTTGGCCGGCTCGAAGTGGCGAGGGATTACTTTATGTTTAATTAAGAACTTAACTTTTAAATATTGATATTGCTGTGTTTATTTTCAATTTCTGAAATGTTTTTATCATTTCATTTGACTTGTATTGTATTGAATTGAATGAATTTTTCGTAATTGATATACATAAATGATTGTAATGTTAGTTCACCGTTTTGAAAAAAAAATTCAAACTTCGATATTGCATATCTCCATAACTATCGATATTAGGTCATGGTTGCTTGAACATTTTCGACTCACAATCAAGGCAGAAATATACTTAAAAAGTATTGTGGACTATCTCTGTTATACTCTGTTCATAGAGATATATATGGAATAATTATATACGTAAAAAGTGTTTGGCGTATAAATTTTCAGTCGTATAATACTGGCATATAAATCTCCATCGTATGATGTAAGCAAACAAAATCCTTTAATCGCTGTGAACAGGAACATGGAACTGTTACAAATAACAGATTTTCATAGTTCTGGTAATCCAAATACTGATATTCCAGTAGAAATCAAAAAATATTTATAAATAAATGTATCTACCTATATATCTATGATTCTTCATTTGTTAATCAATTAAATGATCTACCTAACTTACTAACTAACTAACTAACCATCACGCCGTTTCCCCGCAGTGATAGGCAGAGAGGATAGAACGCCATATTCATCTATCTTTGCACGCCACTTTCGCTTCGGCTACATTCATACGTCTACGGTTGTTGAGGCTGTTAACAGCGCCATTATCCATTATTAATTTGTAGTATTTGATCATGCCAGGTCTTTCGCGGACGCTCTCTATTCCTGTTGCCTTCAACATTCGCCCCATGTATTTTCTTAACCATCCTTTCCTCGCTCATACGTTGCACATGACCAAACCATCTCAGCATTCCTTTCTTTATTCTGTCTACCATACTACAGCCAGCATTACATTCATACTTCAAATTAGTTCATTCCTCACTCTAAATTGTCTCATATTATATACGTGGAATATAAAAGGAATCACAGTAATATCAAAAAAAAATTATGCAGTCATCGAGAATTACTAATTTATAATGTACTGAATTCGAGATTTTATGGGAAACATAATTTTGGAAGGGATTCGTACATAAAATCTAGAATTCAGTACATTTTAAATTAGTAATCCTCGGTGACTGCATTCAAAATATTTTTTTTATTTTTTTGGATATTGCTGGCTTTGCTTTTATACCCCAGATATATTAAATCAATTTTTATTTACTGCTTTACAATTTTATTACATCGAGATGTATCTGCGGTCATTTTATATTATGTGTTCATTCAAGATATAATAAACCGAAGTCATTAATATTTTTACGCATGTGTAGTTTGATGTCTGTCCTAAATATAAATTTAAAACCATAAATATGCTCTGTCATTATATAATTTTATGTATGTATGGGGGTAAAAACAAAATTAAAATATTTTATGTGTTTAATATTCAATAAGATTTTTCTCAATTAGAGATTCAAATACCTGAACTGTAAAAGAAATTGAGCGTAAATTTCTTCTGCTTTAAAATTTGTGATATATTTTACAACCTCGATTTTGCAGTTGCGAAAACGATACGCCGATAGTAATAAATTTTGGCTGTAGTAAATTTTATTTTAATAGTTCAGAGACATATTTTAAAAGGGTTTTAACCGTATGTAGAAGGACTTTTCCATGTTGTATAATTTATGAACTATAAACCGACTGAATATATTTCGTAGCCGGTATAATTGTTACCCTTAAATATCTTCTATATTAATATTTCATCGTATATATCCAAGAGAGGTTAGTCTCACCAAGGGTAGTAGAGACAAAAATTATGATGATGACATCGCTGAATTAATAATCCGTTTTAAGCTGAACTATTTTAATATCATGAGACATTAACATTAAAATGTACCATGTAGTCAAGATATATTATAGATATCTCATAGAGAAGCTTTTTTGATATGAAAAAGTATAGGTATGAAAGTTTTTTTTAGGTGTCCATGGGGCTTACGACCTGGCTTACGTACGGCTGGCTTAAGTGACCACTTTATACAATGTACCGTTCTACTACCACATCTATAAAAATTTTGAAAGTTGTATATATATGGGTCATTCTCTTTTTTGTTGTCTTGTTTGATATAAATTCCAACAACAATTATTAATAACTCTGTCACAACATAAATGTATTTTTTATTATTTATTAAATACAATTAAAAATTTATTTACAGTTTCTAAAACTTTCGAGATCTTATTGTTATGAGAAGGTATCATCAAACCTATATTATTAAAGAAAATAAAAAATAACATTTTTAAATACTACTACGTCACGAACATGGACAGGGACAGTTTAACTACAAAAAAAAAGAGAATGACCCATATATGTTTAATTTTCACACTTTGTTTCATATATTTGTTTCATTTTACTACCGCCATCTGTGGTTGAAAATTTTCATTCCCATAAACAAGTACCTACGGACGTTGCCATACCTACTTTCCCATATAAAAAAATTATATTCGACTCCATGAGACAGACATCTATAACATATCTCGATTAATGATATCCACTTAGGGATTAAATCCAGTATTGTGTTCTTGAAAAATATGAACATACTCAAAATATTCTGCACCATGTAGGTTGTCCCGTAGATACGTTTAGTTACGTACTTTATTATAAATAATATATAAGTTTTTTATGTGAAAAAAACTTTATGGCGGAGGTAATACATCATCATAAAATAGGCGCCCCATCGATCATCCATAAATACCCCTTAACCCTAAAAGGATAATTCTTGCGTCAAAAATCGACACTATTGTCTCCCCTTTCCGGTTCAAAAACTACAAAGGATGGGTTTCCTTGTTCGTGAACATTTTGGTAGATTTTATTTTTTTATTCCTGGCGCTATTATATATTTATATTACGTTGAACGTTTATAAAAAATGTGAAAGTGATCAATAAATTAAATTAATGACTTGCAATATCAAATAAAAAAGAATCATGTATGGACCAGCCTGATGACCTACTTAAAATATATTAAATGTTTCCGTTGCAAAATCAACTACATTTCAAACTGACGCAAGAAGAATACGTGACGAACAGATTTTAAACATAAATACAACACAGATATACGACACGACAATTGACGAATAAAAAACTAGAAATAAAAAAAAACATTTTTACCCATACAGGAACCAAATATCACATAATTCTAAAACTCTTTAACAAACTGCCTGACTGAAAGAAAAATTATTAAGATAATATTACAATATGAACTTCTGATGAATTATGTTGATAATTGTAATCTACTGTATTTTTCAAATATAACATAGTAACATACCCGCGCGGCTTCGCACGCATAGGTTTTTAGTAATTGTTAGTCATATTTCATCAATTTGTGTACCTTAATATTTTAACGAACATATATGTGTCGTCGCGGAGTTTTTATATAGAATTTTTTTAGTTCTACAACTTCTCTATAGAAGGTATTTAATATCACTTACCGTAAAGGCAGCGTTTCTAAAAAACGTTTAGTAGTAGATAGCCCTTTTGTTTTAACGGGATAATATATAGCCTGTGTTGACACTGAAAGTCCTTTCTAAATATTGGTGAAAGAATTTTTGAAATCGGATGAGTTGTTTTGGAGATTACCTCCTACATCCAAACTTACAAAGTTTTAATATTACAATACTGTTACTGTTACAATTTCTAAAAACTCTTTATTTATTAGTGTTGATATTGTAACACAGGAACCATGCTCATACAATGTCTTACCTGTATAAAAAATATGTTTATACATATATATATATTTTGTTGTTGATAATAATAATAATAAATATATTAATGTTTGCAGCGAATGCCACAACTCTTCAGATAGAATCAAGGTTCGCGTCTGGGATGAGGATAACGATCTGAAGTCGAAGCTTCGGCAGAAGCTGACCAGGGAATCAGATGACTTCTTGGGACAAACTATTATCGAGGTAAAATTTATATTCAAAATAATGTCATTTTTTAAGCAGTTAGTTTAATGACCCCGAAAAGTATATAGTAAGGTACAGTATAAAGATAGATGGTGAAGCAATTAATGTGATAAAACAAGGTTGTACGAATAAAGACATTAAAATAATTAAGAAAATTCCTTCTATACATTAAGATATATTTTTATTATTTGACTGAGTTTTTTTTTTAGTGTAAATTTAAAAAAAAATGTTTTCGCATAAGGTACTCGTAAATAAGTATTTTCTAGGCTCATTACTTATCCTAATCATACTTATTATTGTTGAGAACATATGAATGGATGTTTGTATTATTATTCCTATGTCACAATATCCATCACTAACGCAATGAAAACGATGCGTTATGTTAGTTGGCGCTATTCATTATTTAGTAAAATACGTCATTTTCGGCGGGTTACAGTTAGTGAATAAATAATAAATCTGAAGTATTACATTGGAAAGGACTAAATAGCTTAAATATAATTCATGCAACGTGTTCACTAATAAAAATAGGGACACTTCACATATTACAAATACCGATGAAAATATACGAAATAGATTCATAACCGGTGCATCTATATTTAAAAAACAATAAAATATAGAGGTACCATTACCAGTTACGAGAGCTATGTATACTAACTTGTTAATGAAAAAAAACAACAGATGTCTCTAGCAGAGACCATAGAAATATATTAATGATTCTTAATTTCAAACATATATATAGAACTTTAAACTGATACAGGTTGTCAGCCCTGGGCCATCGTATACGAGAGTTCCGTCCACTTTTCTCATATAAAAATTAGCGTGGTCTATGTATGGCATAACAGATTGCTAACTAAATAAATAAACTACTGACTAACCATCACGCCGTTTCCCCGCAGGGGTAGGCAGAGAGGATTGAACGCCACACTCTTCTATCCTGGCACACCACCTTTGCTTTGGCCACATTCATGCATCTTCTCATACAAGTTCTACTTATTGCGGCTTTTAACGGGGCCATCCTCAAACACTTGTTGTATCTGATCGTGCCAGGTCTTTCGCGGACGCCCTCTATTCCTGTTGCCTTCAACACTCGCCTTATTTATTTTCTTAACCATCCTTTCCTCGTTCATACGTTCCACATGACCAAACCATCTCAGCACTCCTTTTTTTATTCTATCTACCACACTACAGCCAACATTGCATTCACGTCTAATTTGTTCTTCCTTCATTCCTTCTACCGCATTCAGTCTACTTTCATTCCTCTTTTTGCTGCTATAATTTATCCCTTATTAATTAATCATTCCTCTGGGGACGAAATCCAGTAACCGTGTTCTTAGAACACATACTTTCATATGAAATATTGTTAATAATTCTATTAACAATTTGGCAACGTGTCAACTAACATATTATAGGTACGTACGCCAAGACAAGCAACGCTCCTAAAGGATCGATCTGAAAATAATGGCTCACGACAATTCCCAAACCGGGCGTTCGGTTGAGTAAAAAAACCTGTTAACTTCCTTTCAGGCTCCGGCGCTCCACATCTGTCGTTACAAATATTTTATACAGCCTGCGCGGGTCCGAAAGCTCTAGTGTTGCGCCGTTTTATACGACGTATTAAAAATCTTTTGGAAATTGGAACTCCCTATAAGCACAATTTATTACTAAACTGTAGGAATGTCGCGAAACGACACAATTACGACGCATTAATGAGATTAGCGATTTAATAACGGTACAATAATGTCTTCGTAACGATATAACAGTAACGTACTGACGACATAATTTATTTATTTATTTATTTATTTATCTTCATCTTGTTACATGACAGGAGATGGAGCCGCTCATCTCACTAGGAAGAACCTGTGCCGAGATGAGCAGCTGAACAATATAGTTAGAACAAAAAATAATAAAGATATACAACAAAATACTATATAACTATAAAATTAATTAATTGATTAATTGAGTATATAAATATAAAATGTGGATAATAAGAACAGAATATACTGTAAAATACAAAAGCAATAGTGAAAGTAGAGTAATATATATAAAAATCATATGCATGGATAGTAACAAAATGTATATATAATAGCACAGTTTAAAGTATATTTAGGTATGTACCTATATAAGAAAATTAAATGAATGTTTGTGTATATTAAATAGTGATAAGAAATGAAGATTAATGAGCAATAAATTATGACCTGTTTTCGGCAATTGGGTATTTGTGCAAATGCAGGTCACAACAATGTCTTCTACAATAGTGTTTTTAAAGTGAAATCCGTTTTATGCATTTTCATGTGTTTTTATTTAAACAAAATAGAGATGCGAACACGGAAAGCGTGTCGCATGAATAATCTTACTATTTCCAAAATAAGATTAACATGTATTATAACGTATATAATAAGCTAAACGTACGTGAGTGCCATTAGAATAGGACTAACTTTCTGTTGTCATGGAATGGGGCTCGAACCACCAACCACCAGATCACTAGGCGAGCGTCACGATTACTACACCAACAAGCTACTCTGTTCATTAAAATACTAGATTATAAAGTTTTTTTAAGTTGTATTTCTTCGGGCGTTTTGGAGGTGAAATTTATATTATGCAACGGAATGCGACGAAAATTTTCACGGATGAGGTTATTTCATACAAATCGTTTTAAACTTTATTACGCCATCTGCCGAATTCCTCTCGTTGGATCTTCTTGGATAATCTTGGGTTCTGCGAAAATTGATAGATGTCGCCACCGTGCTGAATGATGTCCGTCTCTTTGCTATACAGTATTGTGTAGTGTTATGAACATAGTAATGTAGTGTTGGTTCTGACGAAGAGACGGGTACGTCTCGAAACCGTATGATAGTGGTTTCTATTAACTTAATTAACTAACACTCTGCGATTCAATACTTGTTTCGAAATGGATTTTAGATCCCTCTCTTTCTTTATATGTCCAAAAAATAACACCTTGGTTCGTTACTCTATCTGACTAGGTTATTTTATGTAAGCATTTTACTGTAGAGCCAAATACTTCATGTTAGTGTCCAAGCTTCCATTGTATAACATATTACCGAGAATACACAGCGCTTAAGCACTCACACCTGAGGCTTAGATCAAGATTGTTGAATATATTTTTTTATAAGCTTTCTCAAGGCATTCAATTTTGACAGAAGGATCCCATATTTCATTTTTATTTCAACCGTTATAGTTTGAATTTTTGTTCCAAGCAATTTACAGTCTTTCATCGGTAACTATGTTACGGTTGCTAATGAGCATATGTTTTGTTTTATTTATATAAAGTTCTAACTTGAAAGTCTCACACGCCATATCATGATTATCCTGGGGAGAGTTTATGAGGTGGTCTCCCTTATGCCTTCTTAATTACAGTATTACGATTTAAAAGTTTGATGTCAAGCCTGGATCTAGATCAAGGATGGATCTCTCTTAGTCTGATACCCCGTCTGCGAGGCCCATTTTAAGTTGCCCCACCACCAGCATTGCCCTCAAAATCTATAAAATGCTCAGTCGTACGATAAGGCGGATATAAATTATAAACAATATTTCAATCACTCTACCGAAATACTTTACATGCATATTAACATGTCATGTCAACCGTAAACATTTCTACCGTGGCAAGACCATCGGTACACAGTGGAATTCTAATATCAATGCTGATGTATGAAAGTGAAGCCTGGAGCTAGCAAAAGAATAGACTGAATATAGTGAAAATTGGTTTACGTCGATTTTTAACACAGCGTTGAGAATGAACAAATTAGGAAATAATGTAAAGCTGCACTTAGCATAGCGTACAGACTATCCTTGGTTGTGATAAATTATGAGCAACGTTCGGATCACACTACCGCAATAGTTTCATGCGTATTTATACACGTAAGTTATATTCGGATATTTAAAAATATTAGCATTTCATTATCAGTATGAAACCAAAGTATTATACAACATTGAAAAGTTTTACAATTATGACTTAAAAAATATTGATTTACGGCGCATGGATCTGAAAATTATTACGAATTACCGGGGTTTTCGAGTTATGGGGGTTATTCAACATTAAAATTATCGCTCTTGCAACAGATAATGGTAAATTTTGAAGTATTTGAATAGAAGAATTACACCGTCCTAAATTTTATGTCCTCAGTCTGTTTTTGAATAATATCATTAAGAAATCTTGTTTTCTTTTAGTAGATTAAGCTTCTGCATTCTTCTGCAAGAAAGTGAGATTCATTGATGATTGAAATTGTATAGAATCTGAGGTTTTTTTACTGTGGTAACTTTATCTTATTTAATATTCTTCTTTATTTGGTTTATTTTTATCACAGCTTCCCTTTTTTTACTTTGTACTACATTTCTTTTTTACTTTGATAACTATGTTTTATTAATTACTTATTCTATTTGGTTTTTTTTGTTATTGTCTTTGCTGGTGTACTTTGATTTAACTATTTCATGATCTATATCGTGGATCATTAATGTACCAACTGTTATTAAATAAATAAAAAGAAATATATTTAAAGGTTTAATTAAAATCACAAAAAAAGGTTAACAGTTTTAATTTTCATTTTCTCAAAAAGTACCTTATTAAATTATGGTCAAATTTTGCAGGGCCATATATATATATATTTATTTTTTTTTGCGAAATTAAAAATAAATTAAATTTTAAATATCTAATTCCTCTAAAGGGGAAGGGGTAACTTAAAATTTTATAAATAAGTCGTTTGTACGTGGTATATCCACTGTTTGATAATGGCCTTGCAAGCCGAAACAGCTGTTATACTTAAAAATAGATAACCCGCCGAACTTGATAATAATATTTATTAAAATTTAATTTATTTTAAATTTCAGTAATAATAATATTCAATAAATTTAATGCATTTTAAATTTCATCAATGATAATTATTAAAATTAAATTTATTTTAAATTTCGCTAAAAATAAATATGGAGTTCTACATATTTAACACAAAAACCATAAATAAATATATAAATACAGGGCCGTATAAGTAATTTTACCCGATTGAATGATTTCATCAGGTCCGAACCCTGTCTGGCGAGATGGACGTGTGGTACAACCTGGAGAAGAGGACCGACAAATCCGCCGTCTCCGGGGCCATCCGGCTGCACATCAACGTGGAGATCAAGGGCGAGGAGAAGGTGGCTCCCTACCACGTCCAGGTTAGTTCCATTTCTACTGTACACTGTGCATATTCAATACGGAAAATCGCGGGGCACAAACGTGACCGGAGCGCTGTTCCGTAATTCACGCTGATTTCGCACCCAGTCACTCGTTCTGTGGAACACTTTATATTCGCCTTCTAGAATGTTCGCCCGTCTGTGGAACACTTTTGCAAAATTATTATTTAATTAAGATGAATAATAGAGGTCTCACAGAGACGAAGCTATATACAGGGTGTACCAGAGCTAGCAGCAGAAACTTGGCCGGTAGATTTCTGCTTATGTTGTGAGTATAAAATGTTCAAGCAACCATGACCTAATATCAATAGTTATGCAGATATGCAATATCAAAGTTTGCATTTTTTTTTCAATGTTTCTGACTTTTTTTGCAAAAAGTTGATCTATCATTACAGTAACTTATGTCGATTATGAAAAATTAATTTTCTTAATACAACTTAAATAAAATGATAAAAACCTTGAAAAAAAAACTTTTTTCAATTTTTGTAAGGTTTTTATCATTTAATTCGACATTTATTTCTTAATTGTTGAACGTTGCATTGTATAGAGTGATCACTCATGCCAGCTGCTACAGGGTGTGAACCCTGGGCCTTCATATAAGCGACTTCAATACACGTTTCTCATATAAATAGTTTCGTCTCTGTGAGACTTCTATAATTCATCTTAACTAAATATGTATATCGTTATCAAGTTAAATTATTTAATATTTTTGTCACAAAATATTTTAAATTAATATTCATATAACAAAGCATGTCTCATTTTGAATACACGTACATGTACTGAATAATATGCCACAGAATAATAATTGAAATATCACACAATTTTATGTATTAAAATGATGAAATGCGATATAATTTTGATTTTTTTTTTAATTATTTAATACGTGAAGGGACCCGTGTCCACAGAAGAGATTTTTGACTCTGCAATCTCCGAGATCTCATTTCGCTTCACGCTTATTGTAGGTACATCAAATAGTTATATATAGGTATTTATCCTTTAAGGTCTTAGACGTAACCTAGATTGAAAGTCGTGTGTTCGGGCTTTTATCTCTTTCTACCGATTTCAAGCTGATCTCTGAGTTTTATCTTCAGTTCAAGATCTCAATACGCGTACATAGTACTACGTTTGAGCGATCGTTGGGAGTAAGGGAAAATATACATAGATAAATACTATTTCAATTCTCAACTGCAAATGCTTTCTAGTCTAGCAAAGCGATTTGTGCGATACCTAACACAACACTGACAACGTTTCACCCTGCTTTCGACACGGTATTGCAAGCCGATACTTAACCACAACATCAACACTAATAACAACACATCAGCCCTGATGATCCCAGCAGTGGGATCCGAAACTTTTGTCAGGAAAGTCCTAAAAGCACGGCATAATACCCCAAAAAACAAAAACATTTGAGCAGTTTGATGTTTTTGTCATTAGTTTAACTAAATTCATACATATAAATTAGATTTGCATAAAAAATATATCGTGGTGAGGGACCCCCCCGATATTTTTTCCATACAAATCTTCATCGTTTGACCATCTGACCCACATTTTGTATACTTATTCTGTAAAACTTGTCGGGTAACATAATTTCACCTCCCCTTTTACTTCTCCCTTTCCCCTGATATAATATTTTCCATAGGAATGTAACATAGGCGACATTTGCCCCCTCCTGCTTTAACCCACCCCCTTCCCACGATATATTTTCCATACAAATCTACACCATTTGACCAATCTGACGCAAATTTCGCATACTTATTCCTTAGGACCAGGCGGGTAAAATAGGCTATCTGACCGAAATTTTACATGCATATTCTTTTGAAACCCTTCAGCATACATACTCCACATTTCCTCTTGGATACCCCATTCATTCCAGGAATCTAGATTCAATGGAAACATTGTTTTTATTAGAGGCTTTGCACAAACTAATTTTTAACTTAATCCTTTACCTGTACAACGCTGCAAGTTTTTATTTATTTATTTTATTTCTACGGTTTTACACCTATTAGGCAATAAAATAATAGACTATATATATATATATATATATAGATATTATATATATATATATATAATATATCTAGATAACAGTGTACATTATAAATGTGAATAATATCTGCTTACATGATCGTTTAAAAATGTATACATATACATAAATACATACATGCATACATACATACGAAATTTATAACACAATATCTACTTATACAAGTACATTAATCACAAATTAAGTAAAGATAATTATTAAGCGTATATCAGTAAGAACAAAGACATGTATTCATATATGTATTAACAAAGTTTAATAAAATAAATTGAGGAGATTTCGGTATTGACTTAAGTTAATGTTAAGAATATCTGCAATTTGTGCATACTCGTTACCTAGGATGGAAAGTCTGTTGATCGTGGAGTATTTTTGGCGAGATGTGTTGCTTTTGTTGCAGTGAAAGAATGCTTGTGAACGAATTTTTCTGATCCAAGTTATAAGAATAAATTATTTTGTATAGATATATGAGATCAGCAATAATGCGTCTCTCATATCAATATTTCCTAAAACATTAGTATGGCCCGGTTTTGTATCATCACAGAGTCGGCGTTGGTTATAATTTCCGAATTTCGCCAAATGCCGCATGCACGTATGTACACACGTTGTCGTATCCCCGCGGGACTTGCGGAAACCGTGAGCATCGCAAGTAGCGTGTGATTATCAAACTTCGGCGTTGAGTAGACGCGTGGGAGTGACGTCATTACCACGTGGATTCGGGCGCGCTTTATGTGCGGCGGCGGTTTACAAAGTTGCTCCCTAATTACGGCGCTCCCTTCTGTGTCTAATTTTACTCCGGATTTTCTTAATCGAGGTACTCATGTCGCTGTAAGCGATAGTGAAACTTATATTTACCTTATTTTTTTGGCGCATTAGGGTACAATTTTTATTGTAGCGAAAATGCGATACCATGAAGTTAGTTGTTGAAGCGAATAGATTATCTTCAAGGTGACTAACGGGAGTTAAGGCTTGTGTTTCACGTTCTTGAAGTTGGACGAGACGATTGTACCTATACGTATCGTGTTGTATATTTTTAGTCCATTTACGAGTATTAAAAGTGATATTCCTTTACTTGGCGGTTTTTTTAAATATTTAAAATCAATTTTTCGCTAACGAAGTGTATTTTAGTACATTCACGATTAATGTACCTCGAATCAGGTGTATTTTTAAAGGGTGAGAGGGTGCATTTCTCGCAGAGGCATGCAGTGGGAACATCGCAGCATGACTTTTACGTAACCAATTGAATCGTAATATTTCGATCACAATTGTTATCATAGCATTTATATTTTGATATGTCATAAAAATCTGATGAAGCATAAATATTTGATTTCTATTTTTTTTCCAAAATATAGTTTACAAAAAAGTCATGCTTCAATGTTCACACTGCACGCACCTGATTTCTTGAGATATAACTTCAACCGCGTGTACATGAATACACGCACGATTTTTTTTACACAGATTATTCTGTTAACAACTTGGATACGCACCACCTTAATACTTTGTCTTAAAACTCAGTTTCAGTAATAATTTGAGTCATCACTCTTTCAAAATTTCCGAAAATTGGTTTAGTTATAGCAATTTGAAGCTAGCGTGGTAGATAAAATTTTCAACGAGTTTCAGCGTTCTTCTCGAAACTCTCTTTTTAGAAAAGTGGAAAAAATTCCCAAAAATTGTAAGCCGATTTTGTTAAAATTTTGCACACATCTCATTAATAATATAACGATGTAACTTACAATTTTTTGATAAAATGCGCTGTTATAACGATTTTATTTTTTTTAGTAAAAAAGTGAAAATTATTTTCAAACTCATCTCATTTGCCCAAAGAAAAACTATATTTATAAAACAATAGAACAATCAACTTTTTCATATCCTTTCACCTGTGTGTATATTCTATAAAATATTACCGTAATTGTCATAAAATATTTTTACACTGTAGTTTAACATTGTCACGTCTTCGAGGAGATGGGGTTTTAATAGAAACGCTTCGATCAATATCAAGTTTATTTGGTTCGAAAATAAATAAATATATATATTTATTAATCATCGAACTTTCTAGATTGTACACGCTCTAGAATTCACTTAAAGAATCGTTCGCTTCCATCTCAGGCTCAGAAATGTAACAATAAATACTCAACCCCCACGACCTTAAAATACACTTTACTAGCGCAACTTTATATTTGGCAACATGGTACCCATTAACCAAAATAAGCGTAAAATTATTTTTCCGATACCATCAATAATTTCCGTAGACTTCATATATTATTCGAGATGTGATCTCCCATATTCGAAGAGTCTGGAATGCTGATAGCAACATCACGTATCGCCAACCTTTTTCCGTTCCACCAAACTTTGAATTGAAACAAAAATATGCTTTCTGAATATCCCTTAATTTTATTAACCCTGGAGGAACCTTTATGCGTGAAAGTCTGAAGTATTATATTATTTCTATTAACATTTAGGTTTAATCAAAATTTCATAAATATTTTGATAAACTTTGAACCATACGTTAAAATATTTTAGGATAGGTACGGTTCATGAAAATAATTTACAAAAGTATTTTCTGATTTTGTAGTTGATTTTAAATTATGTAGGGAAAACATAATACTCGTACTACAGAGAAAAAGGCATATTCCGAATACCGCCATATCTCTTGCTAGGGCAGCAAAATCTCACAGCAATATAACTATTACACTCCACGGCAAATAGAAAAGTCTTCTTATGTCTGCGAATTAATTAGCTGACGTATTTTATGAAGTTGCTAATGTCAACATTTTTTAGGCGAGTTTGTAATCAGTTATTGCAATATTTTTAATTACATCATAAATGAAATCATATAAAAAGGAGTTGTATCTTTATGGTTTGGCTTTTATTTTTTGCATTTTGTAATAAGTTAACATGTGATGTGAAAAAGATCTAATAAGTAGAATTTTTCTAATGCGGAATACGGAGGGGGGTGCAAAATTGGAAAAGTAATCCAAATTGTATTCATTTTTAAATAATCTTACTTCACTTTACAGGGATTTCGTAACAAAATTTGGAAAGTGCAAGAAAAAGAAGAAATGTGATGAATTTGCAATTGAATGAATCGCCAATTTCTTGTTTTTCTTCTAGATGCGTAAACGGAATATGTGTTAAATCAACATTCTTACTATTTTCAAACTAAGCTAAATGCTCGGGCCTTGCAAGTAGGTCTAACTTGCTGGAATACTTGATTAATTGCTGGAATCCTGGAACTTAATCATTATGCGAGCGTCACCACCACTAGACCAACATATTTTCTGTCTCATATTTTTTAGACACCGTGCTTTTAATAAATTTAAAACGACCAGCTCCACCCGTGACGACCGACTGGCTAATGAAAGCGCATCAACACACTGACACGCACAGTAACACTCTACCTAATAGAGTACGGGCCAGCGGCCGCTAGACTAGTTAGAATATCAAACTTGTAATATTAGGTCCTTACATATGAAATTGGCGTTTTGCCGTACTGGCAAATTTGATCTCAAATATCTTCTCTTTGGTTAGGAATTCCAAATCCAAATTTATACAGCTATTTACTCATGTATTTGTGTTTTGAAAATTATAATTCATTTGTTTTTTCCTCGATTGTTTTTTTCTTTGCGTCACTCAGTTTACAAAATGAAAAACTTGAAATATCGCGTTATTTACGAGTACGAGTTCCACCGTGGCACCAGTGCTGCAGAAACGGCTCGAAGGATTAATGATGTGTATGGCGACGGTGCCGCAAAAGAAAACACAGTGCGTTTTTGGTTCCAACGTTTTCGTTCTGGAAATTTCGACCTGCAGAACAAGCCCCGTGGACGGCCGGAGACCAAAGTTGATAATGAAGAATTGAAGGCTATTGTGGAAGCGGATCCATCGCAAACCACATCCGAGTTAGCTGCAGGCTGCGGTGTTAGTGATAAAACTTGTTTTAATCCACTTGAAGCAAATTGGTAAGGTGAAAAAGCTTGAAAGGTGGGTACCTCACGAATTGAGTGAAGCAAATCAACAAACGCGCGTTGACTGCTGCGTTGCATTACTCAACCGGCACAATAATGAAGGGATTTTAAATCGAATCATTACCTGTGATGAAAAGTGGATCCTGTACGATAATCGGAAGCGCTCATCGCAATGGCTGAACCCTGCCGAACCAGCCGAACCATGCCCCAAGCGAAAATTGATTCCAAAAAAGTTACTTGTGAGCGTTTGGTGGACTAGTGCTGGTGTCGTTCACTACAGCTTTCTTAAATCTGGCCAGACGATTACGGCATATGTCTATTGTCAGCAACTGCAAACCATGATGGAAAAGCTAGCTGCTAAACAACCGAGGCTGGTTAATCGCTCTAGGCCACTGCTGTTTCATGATAACGCTAGACCACACACTGCACAACAGACGGCTACCAAATTAGAGGAGCTTCAATTGGAATGTCTAAGACATCCACCGTACTCTCCGGACCTTGCCCCAACAGATTACCATTTTTTTCGAAATTTGGATAACTTCTTGCAAAGGAAAAATTTCAACTCCGATGGGGCAGTCCAAACCGCCTTCAAAGATTTTATTGATTCCCGTCCGAATGGTTTTTTTAGTAAAGGGATCGATGAACTACCTATGAGATGGCAAAAGTGCATAGATAGCAATGGTACATACTTTGATTAAATAAATATATTATAATAAAAAAAAATCGGCTTTATGTTCCTCCCATACTAAACGCCAATTTCATATGTAAGGACCTAATATTTTATAAACTTGTACACTATAGTAGGTAAACAGAAAATACGTCATTCTTGATACTATAACGCAATTCTGGCAGTCATTGGCTCTTGGTCTATAACTCTATTGTATCCTTACGTAAAATCTACTAGTAGTATTTTTAACGCCAAGTATTTTTAACTCCCTTTATATTAACTCGTGGCGTCTGCTTGCTTGCCGTCAACAAAAACTTTGGATCGATTTTTGACCCTTTTCCCGTGATCCAATCGAGCTGAAACTTGGCAAGCAGACTCGTGGCGACGATCAAGAAGATCTATCAAATTTTCGTTAAAAAAATTAATAATTATAGTATAATTTCGGATTTTTTGAAATTTTATTGGTTTTTTCAAATTGAAATCATTAGAAAAGTTTGATTAGCAACGCCGCGGCGGACCGATGACGTCGCGGAATATTTTCCAAATTTGAATTACTCCGTCGGTATAATAGGTACGTCACTACGAATTTCGAAAATTTTCAAAACAATTGGTTCACAGATGACAGCAAAATTGTTTTTTTTTGGGAAAAAATCAAATTATAATTTATTTCTTTTAGATTTCTGCTTAGTTTTGAAGAATCCTACATTACTCAAATCTGATTCTGACTAAATCATTTAACGCTGGAAATTCATAAGGTACGATATTGATGATAATTGAATCTATCAAAATCATGACATCTCAAAACATCTGTGACATTTTAGAAATATATTAAATATCTGTAAGTTTAGTGTTATGTTGTATGTTTTAATTCGTCTTTAATTATTGTTATATTTTACAAAGAAAGGGAGGATAGTAAAAACTTGGTTTTTATGGGTTACTTTTTCTTCAAATGAGAAACGCTTCCCACAATGCAGACGCATATATCATTAGAATTATGATTGTAGACTATTCGGGGAAATGACACCAACAATGTAAGGGTGCGCTCCACGTGCGCAGGGCGGGTACAGGCTGTGTGTGGACCTGGGTACGGCGTGCCAGACACGCTGTAAAAAACATTAAGGCCCAACAAATCACCTGTAATGCCCACCTAATTGCCACCTGAAGAGAAATGTTACGTTTTCCTAAAATTATGGTATGAATGAACGCGAATTACTTCGTTTGTGCGTACCCATCACACTCTCCACTATTTTAACAAATACAATATTTTTTTTCTTTTAACTTTTTTTCTTTGTTAACTTTTTTCACAATATTTTTTAAGTATTTTAAAAAATTTGAGATAACAGTTACTGGATTTTCTAGAGGATTACTGGAGGAATCATCATTATTTAAGATAAATCATAGATATCTCGCACAAACGAAGCTATTTATAGGTACATGGCAAAGTATGTATGGAAGTCTTTTTTGGCCGATTACAGGACTTACTACTTGTCATAAATGATCCCTGCTGCATCCCAGAGACAGTGACGTGGTTTTATATGGACTCCGCGCCCCGCATGAACGCTGTTGCCTCGCTTACTGTAAGGCGAGGATAACACTTAAGCATTAAAACAACGCCAATGTGGATGGTGAAAGTCCTTGACCTTTCTCTTCCTCATTTCTCTGCATCCTGCAATTTTAATAGCCGTTGTATTAGAATTTCTAGTATTGTATTTAATCAGGTCGGTACATCGCTTTGGAGATAGCTCTCTTCCTATCACGCCTCTCACTTCCTCTCCGATTGTGTTAGAAAAATTATAGTATACGTTTCAGACCGTGAATAATCCATCTTCAGTCCCCAATCGCAAATAAATATGCTCGTAAATTATAATTTAGTCTACAGACTACAGACAAACATTTTTGACAGACACAAAATCATTTTGATATATTTTTACAAATCTTCCTGCCTGCTGAGGGTCGGCAAAAAAATCACAATAATATCATTTTTATAGTTCGAGATAAGCAAAGGTTAAACATGTATTATTTTGTATATAAAAATGTAAAACTAAATTGTGTCTCAAAGAGCCCTAAATTTAACATAAAATACGCAATATTTCAGACCAACAGAACTTATGTGACCCTAAAATGTCACAGCCTTCCGTTGTTGTAGTTTTTCAACCCCCGCTCACCCCCAGGCAGGTTGATAAAGTAGGTACCTGTTTTATGACCGCGAGGTCTGGGGTTCAATTCCCTGAAGGGAGTGCGTCCAGCCTTATTTAAACATCACTTGAAAGTCTTCCAGTGACTTGGCAACGCTTTGAACCTTTATTAATGTGTCCATTCACAATACAAAACAAAATCGCTTATTATCTAGGGAACCGGTTTTTTTGTATAAAAGTACACTATGATCCATGGTTGTAAGTTTTATCTGTTTCATCTGTAGGGTAGTAGGGATTATTTCTGTGGGCTAAAATTTTTTGTTGTCTTCACCACGTTTGGTTTTGTCACCCTAGTTAAATTATTCAACCATGGTTTTTAATTTGCATTTTATACTTAAAATATTTTTACAAACAATACATCAGGTTGCGCGAGATATGATTGCATGGCACGGAAAAAACATACCCAAAATAAATAAATAAATAAATACCCTTTGGAAATTTACCTGAATGACAAGCGGGATTAATACAATGCCGGTATTTCTCCTCTGTAAATCTTCTTCATTTTCACTCTTAATTCTAGATGCGGGTGGTAAATGAGTGAGAACACAAATTGTTTTAAGATGTGATGGAAAAAGCGATCAAATCAAGCGATGTGGACAGATTAAAATCGTTACGGTGAGAACAGAGCGGAAGTAAGATAAAAAAACTGATTGTTACATTTGCGGTGATGACAATATTTGCGGTGATTGCCTATAGATAGGCGCTTGCGGCAAAA
>JADDOH010006640.1:62558-203424 GCA_016648135.1 Agrypnia vestita | reverse complement strand
AACTATATATTAACTCCGTTTTCATGAAATTGAATTCGTTATGGTTAATTGTAGATGTCAAACTCAGCTTCAGTAAAAGAGCGGGCATTTCCTGTGGTAGGCCCAAAAGTGTCGAACTCTTTGCTCGTCGTAATAAGAATCAAACTATATTTTAAAAATACTTTTATATGAAATCGCATAATACGGTGAAAATAGTGCCGATTTTTTTTAAATAGAGATGCGAACACGGAATACGTATCACATCATTATTATTACTATTTTCAAACTAAGCTTAACGCTTGTGCTATGAAAATAGGACTAACTTGCTAGTCTGGAGTGAGGTTCGAACCGCGACCTTTGGATCACGTTTATTCATTAACATGGTACAAAATACCACTAACCAAAAAAAATTATATTTTAGTAACTAAGAATTTTTTTATATTTACTGAATAGAATATTGTAAATAACTAAAAGGAAATATAAATTATATAAAAATAAATACTGCGTTACTCAGCAACAATTTATGTAATTTTTAAATAAAAAATAAATATTTTCTAGTCCAAAACCTTCAACATCTTAAATAACAGCAAATTTCACTTAAATGTTACATTAACCAGTAAAAAATTACATGCAATAGGTCACCGTCTTCATTGCCAAGTTTATGCAATCTGGGCAAAGTTGAGTGAATGTGGTAGTTTGTTTGTTCTTAGTATTAACGCGCTGTCATGGGATCCCTGAGACGTATTTTTAATGTGTCATCCTATCGTATTATTATAGATGTTCATGTGCTAATTTACCTTAATAGAATAAACACTGTTTTTTACTATGATATTATCAAAAAATAATTGTTTTGTTTTAGCGCTGCGGTGTTTTCTAAACTTACGTCGAAAAAAAATACAATACAATTCTCAATTCTACTCAAAATTTACGATATTATTGCATATACAGATTTAAAAAATAATATAAATGAGATAGACATGATAAGATAATATTTTGATGATTAGTTATATATCTGTGTAATAATTCTCCACTGTTATTAAATACATTTATACTTTTAAATTTGAAACACATTATTCGAATAGAAAGAATCATTGTACGCATGAGCTTATCAAAATTTATTCATGACTTGTATCATTAAGGTCACGCAAGGGCGTAGTCTTGCAGAGCATTCTACGCGATAAGTCAGGATCATTATTATGCAAGAATAGAAATGGGGTCTGCTCGTTTGTCAGTTGGGTCTACAGCATCAGCAGCAGGCGGCGAAGGTTGGCGAGGGATGGAGCTGCAGCTAATAGGGGATGGACACAGCCACCCCTAGCTGCGAGGCGCGCGTGTCCTTTGCAGGACCTGCTCCCCTGGGATAGTCGGAAGGGAGATTTATGGCGTCATCAGAACAGCTAGGCATGTTTTTCTAACAATTAAACACAACCAAGTAACATACTAAATTATTCTATACGTTTTTTTACATTTGAAAGCGTCCCTATAAAACGGTTCTATATCTTCTTCTTCTTCATCAGCCTTCGTCTTTCCACTGCTGGATATAGGCCTCTTCCATATTTTTCCATTCTTCCCTGTTGTTGGCTAATTGTAGCCATTTCTTTTAAAGCTAATGAAAAATAATAAGGCTCCGTGTACAGATCAAATAACAAGCGATATGCCAAAACTAGGGGGAAGAAAATTGATAGAATGCTTCTATATGCAAAAACAAAATTTAAAAAATATAGAAAAACACTTAATTATTATACTTACATTTACATTTATTTTTACATTATATTTACAAGAGTCCAGGCTGCCAAGATGAGTTTTCTAAGGAGGGTAGCCGGAGTCACACTGATGGACAGAGTGAGAAGTGCCGACATAAGGCACACACTCGGTATGGAGCCCCTACTCCTGTACACAGACTGAGGTGGCTTGGACATGTGCTCAGAATGCCAGAGGAACGATTACCAAGAAGAATCCTCTTGGCAACCCCGGAGGGAAGACGGCCGGTGGAACAACCCAGATTAAGCTGGGAGAAACAACAACAAAATTGTATTTGAAAACAGAATGGGTCTGTACTGGTGACTCGAGCAGAAGCAGCGCAAGACAGGGGATCATGGGATATCGAGTCTTTGGGCCCCCGACTCTACTAGGACAAGGGGAAGAAGATGATGATGATAATTATTTATAATTAATTAATTATTTATAATTAACCGTTTTTTTCTAATATTCACTTGCCAATTATAGACATTGATTTTACATTTTCTTTGTTTATTCATGTCTAAGCAATGACAGTGACTCATCAAATTATCAGCATTTATCGTATTTATAGCTACTGAATGAATGCACACCCTTTTTCAACCTCAGCAAGATTGAATGGAAATCATGAAAAATAGCACACATGGTGCATACTGTTATATAGACCATTTTAAAGTAATAAACTAAACTTTTATAAAAATCACAAAGTCACTGGACAGAAACAAGGCTGGGTTCGCTCACTCGAGAGTATTCCACTTGTCTCTGGTACACTTTATTCACGCTACTAGATTATTCCGCATGCAAATACTTTATATTCTACTATAGATTCATACCCCGCTCGGGTGACAGTTCGCTTTTCGATTCAACCCCGCGCTGTGGTAATCACAGCTGTCAAACAATGACTATCCGTTCTAAACAATTTATAGAAAAAAAATTCTGTCTAATTTAACTGGTTTTTAAAAAGGGCATATAACTAGGCGCGGACACTTTACCCATAATGCCGCTTTATTTTAGAATAAATAAAATTAGCTGTAATAATATTTATACTTTAATAATGTTTAGACATTTTTTTGGTGAGCTTAAGCTTGTTTGCGATTTGTTACTTATTATGATTACGTTAAAGAACGTTATTTAAACTAACTTAAAATCAAATATAAATATTTTCAACATAGTAATGGCCCCATGTTAAGTCCACCATTATTAACGATGTTCCCTCCCTCGCCCCTCAAACCCCGCAAATCACCCCCACCACCTAAAAACACCTAATACAGTATTTGCACACTTTAGTTTAGTTTAAATAACGCTCGTTCATGACACGGACGTGTCGAAACCGGTAGCGTAGTAATAATAAATAAGTAACAAATTGTACATAAGTTTAAACTCGCCAAAAAATGGAAGAAATTGTTACATAGTAAGTGCCCAAAAAATACAAAAAAATTAATGTTTATTTATTTAAAAATATTTTTTATGGCCCCAAACATGTACAAACGCAATACTCTCTGCATCCGTTTCTCTTCTCTTAAACTGACATACAAAAATTGTTCAGCCGCACAGCTGAAATTTGAATTTGACAGGAGCTTAAATTTAATTATATCTTAAGAATTAATCTTGAATTATTAACATAAAGAGATTTTACTTTATATTATAATATTTTTTACCATCACAGAAAATTACCCCCACAGATAAAACTTTATACAACGAAAGCTTCTGAAATAACATATTTCTCCTGAGGCAAAGCGCTTCCAGTTCAGATTTATACAACCTCTATTGGCGATATAGCCCTTCGTACATCTACAGCCTCATTATTAGGAGCACAACCTCTTGTTTATATGCTTGTATACTCCATTTTAATGTTAGTTACTACTATTACTATTTATTTAATTTTCATAAATATATTTTTATTGAAGAAAATATACATCAAACATATTAATTTCGTTGTCTGTCTGTCTGTATGTCCGTCTCTCGTTAAGTCCGTAAATAGCTGGAATTAAAAGTTTCGATGATTAGAGTGTGACACGCAATCACCACGCAACATATGCTGCGCGGTCACGTAAGGCATGTCGGTATTATTATTTCCCGTGATTTTTTACGGGTGTTCGTCTAGTTTATTCCATAACTTTGGACATTTTTGACTCCTAGGAATTATTAATAGTTTTTTTAATTTTTTCCATCAGCGATTTCCGTCATATCGAAATTTCTATAGATGTAACTTAATTAGGATCATTACTGTGGTGGATCATTATCTGCCGGCAGTGGTTCTCCGGACTGGCGAGTCCCTTAATGTTTGTGCTTGTTAATTTATTCCAATTGTCATTTGTCCCTGCGGCTTGGAGGCAGAGAAGAGGTTTTGTGTGGACGCCTCCCCGTCCCGCTCCCATTTCCATGAGTGCCGAGTACGGCCATTTTAGCATTAAAAAAATGCCTAAAATGGGTGGCGAAAGTGTAGGGCCGATATGGGAGCCATTTCTCATATAATTTCCCTGGGTGTGTGGTGGGTCCGTTTACTATCTCCTAGTAATCTTACATATACATGACTATGTACATGTAAGATTCTTCCTAGGAATCTTACATATTATCCATACATATACATGACTCACATATACTTATGGGACAAGAGACTGACTTCGGAGGTTTCGGGCTCGATTTTAGGCGAGGTCATAATACGTCTATGAGATTTTCTCGTGTCTGGTTTTTTTGTGATGTGTTTCTCTACAGTAATCGGCCCTTATGGCCTGTCGCAGGGCTAAAAATAAAAAATAAATGTATTTTACTGAAACAAAAAAAATATCTTTTCTTAAAAATAATATAATATCAATTAATATCACGTGCAGAAATGTCAATAAGAATATTTACAAATTTCACACATAAAATAAATTGAAATCACAATTTCTACAAATCCACCCTTTTACTAGCGGGTAGGTGACCGATTTGGGTCAAGTTGAAGGTTGATCTTTTATGCGTCCCTTGACATCCCTAGTTCCCGAAGCAAACATACATTTTGTATCTGTTTTGGGAGCAGACGTCAGTTTGGTATTCGGTTTAGTGAATTTTATCGTATATTCCTAGCATATTGCGAAGGAAGAAATATTTTTTTTACTTGGATTGCATTTTTATTTGTTACATTTTTACACATTTGATTGCGCCTCATTTCACATATTTATTGTATATTTTAAAGTATTATATCATTTTAAAATAATATTTCAGAAGGCTGCGTATTTAACTTTCCTTATTATATTAAAAATGATCCTTTGTGATAAAAAAATGACGATGAGTACAGTGATTTTGTTAAATTCCATGATGGCTTGAGTACCTTAAAAAGAAACTTACAGTTGATTCTGAGACAATGAAAATTTCTTTATTAAAATATTATAAAAAAAAAAACCTTTATTTTTTTCGTATAAAAATTTTCATTGCAATCATCGAGGATTGCCTTTAAATTTAAACATTAAACATTGAAAGCATATCAAAAATCGAAACACTTAAAATCATTCACAAACTAGCAAATGGCGAAATGCAAGACGAAGGCATAAAATTACACAAAATACACGAAAAACACCAACAGAACCCTAGAACGGCTCAAAACTATCACACAACACACGCCAAAATAACAACAGGACAATGACGTCTAATTTGCAACGGATTAAAACTATACAACGACCTGCCACAAGAGACCAAACAACTGACTACTGTCAAATTCAAAACAGATGTGACAAAAATGCTAAAACTCGGTCAATTATAAAAAATGATTTTGTATCTAAATTATATTATTATTATATTCCTATACTGAATCATGTAAAAAATGTTATCCATAAACCTTTTCAGGTTTCTATTATATTTTAAATAAAAATAAATAAAAAAAGGAAACATGATTTTGGATGGGATTCGTATATAAAATCTAGAATTCTGTACATTCTAAATTAGTTATCTTCGGTGAATCCATTCAAAACTTTTTTTTATTTTTACTCCCTTTATATTAACTTGTGGCGTCTGCTTGCTTGCCGTCAATAAAAACTTTGGATCGATTTTTGACCTTTTTTCCGTGATCCAATCGAGCTGAAACTTGGCAACGACTCGTGGCGACGGTCAAGAAGATCTATCAAATTTTCGTTAAAAAAATTTATAATTATAGTATAATTTCGGATTTTTAGAAATTTTATTGGTCTTTTCAAATTGGAATCATTAGAAAAGTTTGATTACGGCGGCCCGATAACGTCGCGGAATATTTTCTAAATTTGAATTACTCCGTTGGTATGCACTACGAATGTCGAAAATCTAAATTGACTGACGAATGTTTTTAGAATTTAATCTTCATAGCATGAAGTGTCTTATCAAAGCTCAAAACATCTGACATTTTAGAAATATATTAAATTACTGTAAGTTTAGTGTTATGTTATACGTTTTAATTCGTCTTTAATTGTTGTTATATTTTACAAAGAAAGGGAGTATAATAAAAACTTGGTTTTTATGGGTTACTTTTTGGATATCATGTCATAATAAGCATCACTTATGTATATCATTAATTTATAATCAGTGTGTTCCCAGGACGCTAGGCGGGGGCGCGTGGACACGCGTCACCTCCGGGACGATACATCACGGCGACAGCCGATTGCTTTCTGCTAGGAATTAATTTTAATGTATGAAATATTAATTTCTAGTTCATCGCTTTATTATTACTTATATATTACACGTGTAACACTGATACTGCGTAACAAATATCTAGATCTACAGGGAGTTCAAGTATTGGTGGGTGCACCGACTGAAAATGAAAATAATTATAAATAATATCACTGTTTTGCTTTTCTCCACTAATTTGAAAACTGAAAATAACACAACACAACACAACAGACTAAAGAACCCTATAAAGTAGACAACACACGAGAATGCACACAAAATTAATTAAAAATATTTTTATATGTGTGTTCTAATATTTTTTATAATTATTATTTATATTAATAACATCACGATTAATAGTTTTCGTGCACAGAGGGATTATAAATTGACAAATTCTATCTATTGTGTTCTCAGATCATATATATAAAAATATTCTTAAAGATTTGAACTGGTCTATAAAAGGAATAGATAAATTGAAAATAATTATTTTCAGGCGTACTTTAGTGTATATGTTAAATAATTCGGAGTAATATCGTATAAACCAACATTAAAAAGAATGTTGCTCAATATTCCACTATTTTGTAAAATACAGAGATGTCATTACCAGCTGCGAAATGTGTATATGTCATGGCAATGACATATACACATTTCGCATATTCTTTATATTTTTTAGCATATTTTATTTGAAAATATGAAAGAAACTGATTAAGAACATATTATATACAACATTCAAAAAACGTAATAATGTGTGTATGTTCTTACGGTGAAATTGGTAAACGTTGCATTGTGTAAAATGACTACTTAAGCCAGCTCATAATCCCTGGGCGACCCTGTAAAAACATCCATACACTTTAGAGACTACAATAATAATTTAAAATAAATTAAATGAACAACATGTTGAAAAACATGGGTAAGAATAACCCGTTTAGTTCCTATTGTAAAACCAAACCTGTCGATACGAACACTTTCCGCAAACTGCAAAAAACTCATTTCACGGTCAAGCACATGTCGTTTGTGACATTTGACCTCAAGCTAGGTGTGAGAGCGACTAGGACTAGGTCCCGCAAACTCGTCGGTTCGGAGATGAATAATTGAGGTCCATATCTGGTTTTCGTCGATGCTGCAAAACGTGCACGGGGCTGGAGATCCTGCTGGGTCGTAGCGCACACCTCACATTGTCTATCGCGGACAGGATGGACGCCGGAGAAGGTCGGAGGCTGCGGGTCAAAAGAGCTTTATTTGTATTGTCTCTTATCGTGCGCAGGTGGGCGCATTTTTGTTTAGGCGGGCGAATAGAATTTAGAGCACAATTTATAAACGACAAAAAATCAAAAACCGACCTAACACAGTGAATATATGAGGCGTGTACAGGGCAAAAGCAGCAATATTAAAAAATAATGTTTTGAATGATTATTAATTTAACACCGAGAGCTACTAATTAAGAATGTAGTGAATTCAACATTTTGTAGGACATATTATTTATTATTTATTTATTAATTAACGTCCTATAGGGCTTTTGCAATAGATAGGTAAGTGTGTATAATCAGAATATAAAGATTAACGTATATTATAGATATCTCACAGAGACGAAACTGTATTTCTTAAGGGAAAGTAGGTATAGAAGTCATTTGGGTGTACATAGGACTTATGACCTATCTTATGGTTGGCTTAAGTTAGGCTTAAGATAGGTCATAAGTCCTATGTACACCCAAATGACTTCTATACCTACTTTCCCATAAGAAATACAGTTTCGTCTCTGTGTGATATCCATAATATACGTTAATTGATTAATAATGTCTCTGTGACATAAATCCAGCACTGTTCTGAAAGATTTGAACAAACTCAAAATATTCTGAATTAGAATATAAAGATAGTTTCAAGAGAAAAGAAAATACTTAAAATATAATACAAATATATAAAGATAAATATAATATAAAGTAAAAAGCAGGTATGTATATAAAAAGCAGAAGCACAAGAAAAACATAATAAAATAGAAATTTAAAAACGAAAAAAGTATTAATGCAGAGTGAAAAGATATAGCACAAGCATTGAATTTAATATTATAATAAAAAATATTCATACAAAGACAAATCAATTATTTAAGTCCAATTCGACAAATACTAGTAATCTGTCATATCTACCACTCTTCCAAAAACATGTTTCCAAATAACTATTAAACACAAATCAGCAATATCCCTTCAACCAATCAACGCCCAGAATATGCAATGCCGCAAATGCAGAATAGAGACAGCCCGTGCATCTATTAATAAGATGAAAAGTCTACTCTGTAATGACGACTTAAACTTGAAGCTCAGACAGAGGTTGATCAAATGCTATGTATGGTAAGTTCTACTTTACGGTATTGAGGTATGGATGCTGAAGGAGAATTCTCTAAATCACCTAGAGGAGTTCGAAATGTGGATACATCGTAAAATGTTAAAGATATCCTGGACTGACATGACTAGTAATATTGAAGTTTTACGTAGAGAAATCACAAACAGACAGTTTTACTCAACACAGTAAAGCTCCGTAAAATTTCATACTTTGGTCATATTATGAGAGGCGAAAAGTACTCCATTCTTCAGCTCGTCATAAAAGGGAAGATTGAGGGTCGCAGAGGGGTCGGAAGGAGGCGGCATTCCTGGCTTGGAAACATCCGAGAGTGGACCGGGATAAGAAGCGTGGAAGAGCTGTTCTGCACTGCCCTCGACAGGGAAACTTTATCCCAGGTGATCGAGGGGACCCTACAGGGCACATGAAGAAGAAGAATCAACACTCAAGGATGTGTCCGCTTCATACTAAAATGAGAGTTGATGTCCATTTGAGACTGAAAGATCTTTGCAAAGACAGCCATCCAGCCAGATATGCAATAACGTAAATAGCAAAAGTAGCAATGTCCACTATTTGGGAGCATTCCCAACAATATCCATATTAAAAAGTTTAGTAATTTATGCACGTATATAAACAGAAAGCTGAGGTGGAAATAGTTTTTTAAAACTAATAAGATGTATCCAATAAGATGTATGTTTCATAGATTTCAGGGAGATTTCCTTGAGTAGTGAAAGGTTTTTTGTAAAAATCTCAGAAACGCCTCAGTGGGATGTTGCTGCCTTTGTTTTTTGTACCCCTCATATAGCGAAAGTATGTAAAACAGAAAAGAGTTTTTATATGGACTACAACGTGTGGGATATCATCAAATTTTACTATACAGGGGTTGAACGCAAATAATGTTTTATATTAAATTATATATGCAATATATTAAATTTGAGTAGCTTGTGGTGATGACGCTTGAGTGATTTGGAGGTCGGCGGTTTGAGCCCCGTTCCAGGACACTTTCGTTGACTGATTTCTGATGCAATAGGCAAAATGCCTGTGTTGCGACTGCTTTTAAATTAAACATCTTTGCACCCCCCTCCGAATGATAGGTTTATTATTATATTCTTTAAGAATTGTATGCTTATGTGCATATAATAGTACTGTAGTAATCGATAAGCCGTGGTTTACTATTCATAAAATTACAAGAAATTATGTTAATAGAAGAAATATATTATGTCTTCATTAATCCTTCTATAATGATTTAAATTAAACCGATAATAAACTGCTCTCAATTGATTAAATACACGTGTCATCGGGTACCAACGCCATACCAACCTTAAAATTATAATTTCAAATCATAAATCTAGTGGGTGTATTTGTAAAACATTTACAATGTAAAATATAGAGCTGAAATTCTAAAAAATTTAATAATTTGAAAGTGATGCTAGATTTTTTTGAGCCTCAAGTTCGTAAACGAACGGGGCGATTAGAATTATGTTCTTATTCTGATATTCAATATAAATAAAGGTAAATTTGGCGTATTATTTCGGTAGAATATCTGGTGAAATAAATCACGAAATTGTGTTAAATTTAGAGTGCTAGAAATATCGCCAGTAAATGAACACTTTATATAAAATTCACTAGGGTTCTCGTGTTTTCGTTTTGCATAATTAGTATATTTATAGGCAGACAGACAATGAATTAATACAGGAAAATATACAAACTGCTATTCCTCGTATTACGATTATGAACCAAAGAAATACTTATTCCAAATTACGTATTTCTAAATGAGGTATCAGAAAAGCATCCTCAACTACGTTAACTATAAAAGCATACTAAAATATTGTATCATGTCCAGAGAAAATATAACAATTAACAAAATAAATCATTACAAGATAGGTATGTGAGTATCACTAAATATTGAAATAAATTTTTTCTCTTTTTCTGTTTATGATATATTGTATATTCTGTGTATAGTTTTCTGGGATATTCTGCCGTGTACATGTGACCTCTCTGGCCGACGTTTCGGATCCCATTGCAGGGTCTATTATCAATGCTAATGTGACGCGTGTACGTGTTGAAGTGTTGGTTAAGTATCGCCTTGCAATACCGTACCGATGTCAAGGTGTGTCCAAGTTTGTGTTAGGTTAGGTTAGGTTAGGTTAGGTTAGGAGTTAGGTTAAGTTAGGACTCTTGGGCTTTCCTAAGATTTTCTGCTCAAATGAAAAATTGTGGCCCGTATCTAGAAAATGCTCAGCCAATGCCGATTTTTCTACACATACACACATCACATTAGTCCTGATGATGGACCCTGCAATGGGATCCGAAACGTCGGCCAGAGAGGTCACATATACACGGCAGAATATCCCAGAAAACTATACACGGAAGATTCTGAACGGCAGTGAAAACCTGAGAACATATATTGTATAGTGAAGGTACAGCACAGGTATTTCGCCTTCGCTTTTTTCGTCTATTAGTATTGTTTATGACAAAAATATGATATCATATACGACAATACCATTATTTACGACAACGCTATTATTAACGACAATAATTCTTTTAACATTATTAGTCAAATAAGGATTACCCGAACCTACCCCAACCCGGGAACACGAACAGGTTCAGTGAAAAAAAATCTACCAAACCTCATTTTATTTCGGAAGGTATTATTAGCTGTCGTCTATTCAGGGGGGACAAAGGTGAGTCCCCTATTGTGAGTGGTCTGGAGATCGTTTGAAGGTCTGGCCGCTGCTGGCTGGCCCTGGAAGGGGTGATTGTGGCACTAAGTAGAAAGCGGCGAGATCCTTAATAGTGATTGTATGTATCTATTTATTCAAATTTGATTTCTTATATCTCGTTTTATATTTATTTGTCTCTCTCACTCGGACACTCCCGTCAAACTTCGTTAGCTATATTTATCAAAATTATATTTTAGATTAATAATTCTGAAATGAGGGGCATAAATACTTTTAAGGATATCTCAGCACTACTCAAGGAAATTTCCTTAACCTATATCTTATTAGAAATAATAAGATATATTTAATAAATATATAAATAAAAAACAATTTCCACCTCAGTTTTCCTTTGATAATGAGTATTACGTGTATAAATAAATATTTACCTTTTAGCGATTTTTTTTTACCGAAAATAATTTTCAACCGGAAGATACGAAGTCCCTATTAAACTTTCGGTTTCCGTGTATTGATTTTGATTATCTGAAAAAAATAATTCACAATATGAAATCAAAAGAATCACAAGATGTTATAACCATAAAAGTAATCAGTGTCCGGAAACGGACTTAGACTGATAAATTTCTTGCCGAAATATGAACAAATCCTAGAAAAACCAATTAGTTAAATACCTGGAAGATAAAAATACAGAAACATGTTAATCAACAATCAGGATTTAGAGACAAAAACTTCTGCGAAACAGCCATTATTATGTAATAAATTAATAGAAGATGCATAAACAGAAGAAAGGGAAAATTATAGCTGTCTTCTTAGATTTAAAACATGCATTTGAGACGATAGACTAGAACAAACTTATTAAAAAACTGATAGATATTGAAACTAATGAAGCAAATATCAAAATTTAAATATACTCCAGTCCACAACTAATTGAAAAAGGTGTCCCACAAGGATCAGTGTTCGATCCAATATTATTTATCATTTATATGAATGACAACAAAATGTCTTGAGATTTGCGAGATAAAATTATTTGCGGACGATACATTAATATACAAAGCTGTAAATAATACTTATGAATATGTCTATAAAATTCTAAGTGAACGAGAATACATAGCTACATAGTTAAATAGTAATAAATTAAAATTTAACATCTCCAAAAGCAAATACATGATTATTGGTAAAGAAAAAAGTAAAAATTATTCATTGCGAATAAGTAATGAAGACATTGAAGAGGTGAAAGAAATAACATATTTTGGAGTAACGAATTATAATAAACTGAAATTCGACAAACATATTTTAATGATTACAAAGAAAATGGCAAAAAAAGTCGGTTTTTTAAGCAGAATAAGAAAGAAACCTAAACTAAAAACGTTACAATTAATATATAATTCCATTGTGACCCTGCATATTAATTACTGTTCAACAATACTATTTTTGGGAAATGAAACTGAGATGGAAAAAATTCAAAACAGAGCCTTGAGAACTATCTTAAGATGTACAAGAATTAGCGATATGTTAAAGCAAATCAAGTTAATGACAATTAGGCAACAAATAATACAAAACGTCTTTGTCTTAATATATAAAATAAAAAACCGATTAGTTCCATTATATTTGTATAAAAATATGAAATACAATTTCCTACACTTATCCTACGAAAGGTAAGGGGGATTTTAGGCTTCCACAAACAAAACTGGCAGGAATACAAAAAAGTTTGTACTATAAAGGTCTTAAATTGTTCAATGAACTGCCAGCAAATGTGAAAAAAGTAAATAGTCTCACTACTTTTCGTAGGTTAAGTGCAAAATATGTGAAAAGTAAGTTTAATGTATGATCATGTTACGTTGTTTCATGTTTCTTTTTTAAGTATTCTTTACTTTGTGCCAGATGTGAAAATGTGGTTCTATTTATGTTTGTTTATGTTGATATGTATTTTGGGAATATTTATGTTTAAGTGCTATATTAATTTATGTTTTAATTACTAGATGTAAAAATTTGAAGTTTTTACAACTAAATGAAAAATATTCAAAAAAACTAATTTGTTGAGTAACGTATATTAGAAATTTAAAATCGATGTACAGCCATTAAAAAATTTAAAAAATATTTATATGGTACATAAGTAACTTTTGTTATTTTTCTTAAAATTAGCTATTTATCTCCCTTAATTTTGTTTATGTCTACACATAGATTTTTAATTTCTAGTACACGTTGTATCCCGATGAAGGGACCATTGGCCCCGAAACATGTTCATAATTAAAAAAAATTGTAGTTAATACAAAGTATTTTCTTGTGAAATAAGTTATTTAAATTTAAACATAAAATGTATGTTGTTATTATAAGTATAATTAATCCAATTTTAAAGTACAAAGGTATTGCATGCATTTTTTTTAAGAATTGTGATAATTTTTTAGTGTCGATAAAATATTATAAACATAAATTATAGTTAACTAACTTTAAAAAGACTTTTCAATGGCATTGAGTAGCTTGTTGGTCTTGTGTTTAGGACCCTCGTCTCGTGATCCATAGGTCGCGGGTTCGAACCTCACTCCAGACCAGCATTTTTTTTTTTGCATTACAGCTTGCTCCATTTACTATGCAAGTTGTAACTTAGAGTGAGTACCTACGTGGAGGCGATCCTCTGCTTGCTTTCAATGCTATCATTAAATACATCGATATGATCGCTCAGTTCATTTAGGGGTTGCACACTACGCGTTACGGTGTGCTTATTCATTACATCCGTTCTACATTTTGGAACATACAAGAGCGCGTGACCTCGATTTCGCAAATAATTATTTGGTACAAACAGGGCATAATTCTCTAGCAGGTTCGTGGCATCGATTTTATTTCTTAAAATTTGAACCCCCAACATGACTAGGCCCTCCTGTCTGCGCGACTCGAGGTCGCGGTAGTTGCATCCCCTCAGCAGTACTTCATGGTTCATGAATGTGGGATATTCTCCTGTTCTGCGCATGTATAAGTAGCGCAAGAATTTATTTTGAATCTGCTAATCATGTCTATGTATTTCCTTTGGTGTGGGCTCCAAACCAAAGGAAATAAGTTAGTCCTACTCGTATTTTCATAGCACAAGCGTTTAGCTTAGTTTTAAAATAGTAACAATATATGTATATGTGACACGTATTCCGTGTTCACATCTCTATTTTTTTAAATAATAAATATAATTAAATTAATATTAAAAAAAACTAACTCATAAACACCAAGTTTTTATTATACTCCCTTTCTTTGTAAAATATGACAGAAATTAAAGACGAATTAAAACATATAACATAACACTAAACTTACAGTAATTTAATATATTTCTAAAATGTCAGATGTTTTGAGCTTTGATCAGACACTTCATGCTTTGAAGATTAAATTCTAAAAACATTTGTCAATCAATTTAGATTTTCGAAATTCGTAGTGAAGTACCTAATATGTACACCGACGGAGTAATTCAAATTTAGAAAATATTCCGCGACTCTATCGGGCCGCGTTGCTAGTAATCAAACTTTTGTAATGATTCCAATTTGAAAAAACCATTAAAATTTCTAAAAATCTGAAATCATACTATAATTATTAATTCTTTTTAACGAGAATTTGATAGATCTTCTTGATCGTCGCCACGAGTCTGCCTGCAAAGTTTCAGCTCGATCGGATCACGGGAAGAGGGTCAAAAATCGATCCAAAGTTTTTTCGACGCAAGCCGGCAAGCAAGCAAGCAGACGCCACGAGTTAATATAAAGGGAGTAAAAATATTCAGTGGCAAAGCAAATCTGTCGCATCGCTTCAGTATTGTTTACAGGAAACTCGCAGTTAGTCCACTTTAAATGGCTGCAGAACTGGTTTGCACATGCATTATGCACGCTGATCAAAGACGAGCACCATCGCGTGACAACGCAGTTATTATTAATTGGCTTTACCTCATGTCTTCGTTCAGTCAATACGCCGTGGGAATTTCCGAAATCACATCTCCTTTATGTAGCAATATTTCCTCTACAAGCATCACTGACCATTGTTTCATCGCCGTTTTTCGAGAAACAAAGAGAGAAAAATTTCGTAAATATTCATCACGGGACCTGGCTCTGAGAGGCAAATCAAAACACCAGAAATTAATTTACTTTAATTTATTACCATAGAAAGTCCTGGATACGAGTTAAACTTTAGTTCCGTCCTTAGTTTCTAATCACAAAAATCGAATTTCACACACTTATCATTATATATACAAAAATCGAAACACTTCAAATCATTCACAGGCTAGCAATCGGCGAAATACAAGACGAAGGCATAAAATGTTCTTAGGTTTTCACGGCCACTCAGAATCTTCAAGTTTGTGTTTACTGGGGTATTATGCCGTGTTGTTACGACCTTTCGGGCCGACGTTTCGAGCTTTAGATATATATATATATACGTGGGGCAAACGGCGCGTACCATTTCCAAAAGGGTCAACGAGCACAAACGGGCATGCAAACTCGGTCATCCAGAAAAATCAGCACTGGCTGAGCATTTTCTGGATACCGGCCATCATTTTGCATTCGAACCGAAAATCCTTGGAAAGCCTAAGAGTCACCATGCGCGTCTTATCAAGGAAGCACTAGAAATTTACAAGCATCCGATAAACATTAATAGAGATGATGGTCTCAAATTAAAAACATCTTGGTATCCGGCGCTTCAAAGTCATTCTCGTCGCAGACTCCGCAAAGATAGTGATCAGACAACAGATGAATCATACATACAACACAATACAAACACATCATGACTTCGGCACGGTATTGCAAGCTGATACTTAACCACAACACCAACATTCAAGACAACACATCAGCCCTGATGATGGACCCTGCAATGGGATCCGAAACGTCGGCCCGAAAGGTCGTAACAACACGGCATAATACCCCAGTAAACACAAACTTGAAGAAGGCATAAAATTACACAAAATACACGAAAAACTTCAACACAACACTAGAATGGCTCAAAACTATCGCATAACGCACGCCAAAACAAAAACAGGACAATCCTGACTAATTTGCAACGGATTAAAACTAAACAACGACCTGCCACAACAGAACAAACAACAGACCACTGACAAATTCAAAACAGATGTGACAAAAATGCTAAAACTCGGCCAACTATAAAAAAATGACTTTGTATCTAAATTATATTATTATTATATTCCTATATTGAATCATGTAAAAATGTTATGCATAAACCTTTTAGGTTTCTATTATATTTTAAATAAAAAAAATAAAAAATATATAAAATTTAATTCGCTATTTATATTCCCCAGATCACTTCTGCTAAACTCTGTTCAATGTTCGCTAGTAGAGACAATTTGCCCCGGTTTCCTTTATTTACTTGCACTAATTTCGCATGTTGTAATACACGAATCACTGATCATCCAGGTTCGCTCTGTAGTATTATGGAGATGTCGCTTTATTAACTTCACAAACTTATTTCCGTGTCGCGTGACTCCTTATATAGCACAATTCCTCCGAAAGATTCATTCTAGAGGTAAAGAGAAAAATGTGGAATGTTCTAGGCTCTTCTGCCGTACACTTTACCATGAAATAGGATGTGGTAGAATACTCCAGAAAGATAACGTGGTCTTGGTTGAGTGACCTCGGATTGCTGCAAAACATTGCGCCGTCACGGTTGACTGCACACCATCGCGTGCCGCCGATGTTTATTTTCAAAACTTTTAATAGGTATTTTGCCTCGTTGCAATATTATAAACGGTTTTTAATAAGAGCGATAAGATTGAGAAATTATACAAAACAAAAACACTTTAAGATACATCTAAATATTTTTTTTAATGGAGCACAAACGATTAAGAATGTTCTTAGGTTTTCACGACCGCTCAGAACCTTCTGTTTTTTGTCTTCTGGGATATTATGCCGTGTTTATACGACCTTTCTAGCCGACGTTTGGGTTCATCATCAGGGCTGATGTGCTGTTGTGAGTGTTAGTGTTATGGTTAAGTATTGGCTTGCAACACCTTGTCGAAAGATCATTATAGCCCAAAAAACACAAAACAGAAGACAAACGATTATTTTATGTTTTAAATACAACGTCAACGTAGTGGTATATGGATGAAAATTCAAGTATATTTGCAAAAAACGCTAATAAAAAAAAGTTATCACATGAAAATCTATTTAGACAATTTAAGGTCCTGTACTAATATATGAGGCGAATGTTGAAGGCAACAGGAATAGAGGGCGTCCGCGAAAGACCTGGCACGATCAGGTACTACAAGTATTTGAGGATGGCCCTGTTAAAAGCCGCAACAACCGTAGAACGTGTATGAGAAGATGTATGAATGTGGCCGAGGCAAAAGTGGTGTGCCAGGATAGAAGAGTGTGGCGTTCAATCCTCTCTGCCTACCCCTGCAGGGAAACGGCGTGATGGTTAGTTAGTTAGTTAGTTAAGGTCCTGGATGTTAGACAATTATACATACAGAAAATTCTAACAACATTCCATAAAAATATAAACAATCTGCAAATTATGCCTGAAAGACCGCATCTAGTTAGATGCGGTCTTTCAGGCTCTAGTTAGAGCAAAATATAATAAAACGGTCCCTAAAATGAAAACAACTTTTGGCCATAGACTATCCAGTTTCCAAGCTCCTAGAATATATAACCTAATTAGTATATTCAAACCAGCAGTAATACCAAAAAATTCAGAGTACCTCTTTAATATTCTTTTTAATATGGATAGAGAAAACACTGAAAAGAAATAAATGGAAATTATAAAATAAAAATCTTTAGTTAAATGAGTATTATCATTACATATATTTTTTCTCTTCTTCATCGTTTTAAATATTTATAAATTTTTTATCTTATTTGGAAAACTACTGTTAGACTAATGTTATTATTAAAATTAATTTATATAATGTATTTATCTAATCATCTTATTTGAAAAACTACTGCTAGACTAATGTATTAATTTATATAATGTATTTATCTAATTTAACTTTTTATTGTATTAATTTAATTAAAATATTTGTATTGTATTAATCTAATTTAAATTTTTGTAATGTACTAATTTACTTGAACTCTAAATCATTAATTAATTATATATACTAATGGGTACCTATATTCGAATATTGTGTTTTAAAATGAAATATATAACTTGCCCTAAAACAGGCCAGCCTAGTTGGGTAGTTACATATTTTATTATATGATTGTATGATTAATTATTATTGTATAATTATATTTGTAATGTAATTTAATGTTAAATAAATAAATTAATTTAAAAAAAAAAATAATAATAATAAAATAAAAATAAATAAAATCTTGTGAATGACTAGCAATCGATGAATTCGTAACTTCCATAATACTAGCTCTTAATGCAGAAATATAATTTTTAATTATATTACCTATTTACTATTTACCATCACCAAACACTGTGCAAGCGTGTGCAAGCATGGTGAATTATCAAAGTAAAGTATGGTTGCTATGACATTAAAATAATATCATCTCTTTCAAAAAACTATTTGAAATAGCTATTCTGAAAAACCTTCTAAATAAACTATGCTAAAAATATGACTTCATATTTTTAGCATAGTTTTATGCTAAAAATATGAAGTCGAGGATCGTAACTCAACACATCCGTTGTTTCAATACCTAAATATGTAATCAGAACGTCAGGGAAAAGATAATCCGAGTGGATTTCAACTACCCCAGGAAAACTGGAAAACATATATGGAGAGGCTGTGCAATACAAGAGCCTTACAATAAATGAAAGTAAGAGTCTAATTGAGGTGATGCGCTCTCATTCCCTCTAAAATTAAGGGTAAAGGTTGAGACGAGGCGGTTTAAAACAATATATTCTGATTAGTTAAAGATTTGCAGACCCTAACTCGTCGAAGAAACATAGCTGACGCGGTGATGCTATTCAAAATAACACACAATCTAGTTGATAGTCCGGAACTTCTTCAACGAATATCTCACCACATCCCAACTCGCAGTAACAGACATTCACCTACTTTTCATCTCCCCTTTTGTAAGACCAACTCAAAACAAAACTCCTTTATGTACAGATCCACAAATTCATTTAACACAAACTATCACCACATTGACATTTTCAACGCAATAATAAGAAACATAAAACAAACAATATCTACACTACCGCACCCAAACTAATTTATTATATCTTCCCTTCTACTCCCGTCCCACATTCCCCTCCATTCGCTATTAATGTATGTTAAATTAAATTTTTAAATTCAGTGGAAAATTTTTAAGATTGTTTTGCTGTTAACTTTTCCCAAAACAAAATAAATAAATAAACACAAATACACACACTCACACAAACTCACTATTGGACATGTTTTTTCTTATTTTTTATCGATTGTATATATGTGTTTTCTTGTAATTGGCCCAAAACTCTGTACATCAATTATTGTTTTTTTCAAGATTGATTAATTATATGGCTGTAAGAAAACCAATAAATGAAAATAAAATAAAATAAAATAAAATTAATTGTCTTGAGACATCATTATAAACTGAATCATCCTTGATATATTCTTGCTTTAATTCAGTCGTAAATGTGGAAAATCTAAGAAACGTGGAATTACGATGAGTAATACGCGTATAGCTGTCGCGTGATATAAATGTTGCATTCATATTTAAATCAACTTGAGTAATGTGGGGGACGTATAATTACTAGAGTATTTATAGCCAAGTACAACAATATTATATTATATCTTAGTTATAAAAGAATCGCTCTCGCTCACCTTCTTCATTCATCCGCTAGAGAGCGATCTAGTCAACATGGCGGGTAACATGCACTCTGCCAAGTTTGTTTTGCTCGTTGGAATAATTGTGAGTGACTCCAATGACTTCATTGATTTATTTTATAAGCGAATTAGTGCACTCGTTTTGTTTGTGTTTTTATTTGTTTTGTTTATTATAGTGTTGATTCAGTGTTCACTAAGTCAATCACTAATTTTTCATTCAACAATAAAATGCGCGTATCCCAAATCATGTGAAAACTTAAATAATCCAAAGATGTGTATAAATATAATTTAAAAAATTTATTTCAACCTACGCTAAATAAACTTTGTAATACCCACATGCGTTGTATTTATCACTACCAACTATTGTTTTAAGAATACTAATTAAAAACTAACCTAAATACAGATTTTTTTCGGTCACTAGAGGAAATATCTGGTGGAATGTGATGCAATAAAAGGCGCACTACTTAAATTACGCGAAATCGTAAATAATGCAAAGATATACGAGTATATATGAATGAAAAAAAAATTATTTTATAATTCTTGTTTTGTTTGTAAATCATTTGATTTTGAGTATTTAAATCTTAGATTTTTAATTTTTACGTCCCAGAGCGACAGTTCTGTTTCTGACATCTCGTTTGGTGTTCGAGAGTTCGCGCGAGACGACGGTCAGGTGTGCCCAGTCGCAAATTCAGGAGCGATTAATACCAGCGAAATAATTGCGGTTGGCGAAATAAATAAGTGTGAATTGAATGTGCGAGAATTGAATATTCTTCGAACGATAAATAAAGTGTTCCCATAGAAAAATAAAGTGTTAATATACGAGTGACATATTGCGAAATAGTGTAATTTAAAGAAAAGCGTTAAGTGTGATTCGTGATAAGTGACTGACCACATAATAATTAATTTATCACTAGTTAATAAATCGCTAGTTAATTTGCAGTGTTCTATACTGATATGATACTAAATGATATAAAAAGACTGAATGATACTAAACAATATATTATAAATCAACATATATTTAAGTACAGAGGAAAAATTTTCGGTGGAATAAATTTTTAGTGTATCTCAATATTTACATTTTAATTATGTTTTATTATCCCAACTCCTCTTTTACCTTTTATTATTACGTTTATTGGTTTTGTTTATTTTTATCATTTACTATTATTGTTTTTTATTACATATAGTAAATGTGCTATTAACCATTATTATATTACTACGTAGACCAACTAAATCAAAATGTAGAATTGTTTTATATTAATCTCCTAGTTTGAATTACACATCTGGCACTTTTATTTGATGTTTTAATACCACAAATTCTTTACATATATCTCCTGAATCTAAAATTCATCTTTTTTTAATGTGCTTTTCTCGGTTATTTAACCGGTCGGGTGCCGGAGCGCAGATCTGCGCTCCCTAGACACGTATGCGAATTCGGCCCATTTTACCTGCGTTTATGGGTTTTTAAAGCTTATCATTGGTTATATCTCAAGTTTTTGAATAAACGAATGAGTTTTATTTGTCAAGTAACCTCATTTGCCGCGCAAACATTTGCCGAACAAAAAATCATTCCAAATGTCGTCTTCGAACCGTGCATTATTTGTGTTATTTATTTATTTTTAAGTGTGATTTTTAAATAAAGAAGTGTTAAAATTAAGTATTTTTATATTCTTTGATATATTTAGGACGAAAATATTGAAATACAATATCTTTAGTGTCATTGCTTTCATGGTTTTATTCGATAGACATGTTCGTACATTTCTGACAGTAAATTTCTTTACTTATTTTCATAATTAATGAATAAGTAGAATGCGACCACTATAAATTGGCGTGCCAGGGAGGGCGTCCCTGTCGCGTAACAGAAGTTGCCAGGGTGTAAATTTATTACACAATACATAATGTACAGAATGTCCGGTGAGCGCTATCAGAGCCTTTAATAGAAATTTGGTCGGGCATCACTAAAGAAACGAATTAGTAATGGCGACCGCTCAATCTGTCAATCTGTCAAACGGTAAAATATCGGTCCATTATTTGCTTTTTCAGCTTCGCTAAACTTTAATACTTCATTGGCGCATGTTCTTGCACCATCCCGGACTGTTTAGGATGTTTTGGACACAATAATTCAGTGTATATTGGTAATGAAGATGTCACAGCTCCCGAAATGAAACTGAATGACAGGGCGAGGGGTGACCGCCGGGCGCGGGCGGGGCGGGTTTTAGTTCCAAATTCCCCGCACACCAATTTACGTTAGTTTAGTAACGAGCAACTGGACGTCTTTGCCAATAACTGTATAATATTCAAACATATATTAAAAGGTATACTGAAAGATTACTAGTATTTGTCGAATTGGATTATTAAATAATTGATTTGTATGTTTGTATATTTTATTATTATATTATGACTTTCAAAGCTTGTGCTATATCTTCTCTCTCTACATTATTACTTTTATTTTGTTTTTAAATTTCTATATTATTATGTTCTTGCTTTGTACTATATATTATATATATCTTTATTTGTTTGTATCTGTATTCTAAGTATTTTCTTCTCACTTTGTCATTACTACGTTTACACGTATTATGTTTTTCTCTTCTCTAAACTATATACATATTATGTTAATGTATAATGTATAACTATACCTATCAATTGTAAAAGCCCTATAGGGCGTTAATCAATAATAAAAATAAAATAAATTGAAAGTAATTATAAGAACTATAGGTAATTATTGAAGTCTGTATGTTGAGAAATCAGAAACTGCAACGTCTTAGCGATTATTGTTGATTTTTACATGAATATAACCAACACAAAAAAGTGTCTAAAAAACAGCATTCGTGCGCGAAATTGCGCGGCATCCGACCGGTTAGGGAACATCATGTGGGTTGTAACAGTTGAAGTGTTTGTAGTGATTTTGTACAGTTAGACTGCAATTAACAATTGAAATTTCCCACAGGTGGCGACTGCTCCCGATGGCTCGCGATGCGCCAGACAATGGGAGCTGCTCCCGGGCGGTGGCCGGGCGGGGGCCCTGACACACATGGAGTACGAAAAAAGTAATCACATCCTATTATTTTTACTAAACATCACTACGATATATATTATACAGGGTTATTTGGAAAACATTAATAACCTCGCAGGACTATATTCCTGCCTTGATTATGAGTCGAAAATGTTCAAGCTATCATGACCTAATATCAATAGTTAAGGAGATACGCGACATCAAAGTTTGCATTTTTTTTCAATATTTCTGACTTATTTTTGTAAAACTTTGGACTATCATATTACAGTAACTAATATCAATTACGAAAAATTCATTTGTTTCAATACAAGTTAAATAAAATGATTAAAATCCTGAAAAAATTCCAATTGGAATTCGACGGTTTTAATTTTTTTATTTGACTTGTATTTAAGGGAATGAATTTTTCGTAATCGATATAAGTTACTGTGATAATAGTCCAACGTTTTACAAAAAAAAGTCGAAAATATTGAAAAAAAAAATGCAAACTTTGATGTCGCATATTTCCTTAACTATTGATATTAGGTCATGATACCTTGAACATTTTCGACTCATAATCAAGGCAGGAGTATAGTCCTGCGAGGTTATTCATGTTTTCCAAATAATCCTGTATATACTAGCTGTAACCCGTCAAAAATGACGGTACTTTAACATGTCAGTTTCTTTGGAATGAGTATTTATTTATTATAGAAAAAAAGGGTGGAATCTATATACAAAAGAGTATAAATTATGCTACTTATCAAAGAAAACGATCAGGCAAATTTCGAAAAAAACACAACACCAAGATTAAGAGACAATTTTAAAATCCCAAAATGGAATACAAAAAAATATCAACAAGGTTTCATATACTCAGACATGAAATTTTTTAACAACCTTCCAATCGAAATGAAAACGATACAGGATACAGAACAATTGAAGAGCAAATTGAAAGAATATCTCTATGAAATGAACTAGACACCATTACCTTCAGAGTCAAAGACGTTCAATCTACTACTTCATCCTAGATATATAATATAATATAAAATAATTAAATGTAAATAATGTAAGGAATTATATATATAGGAATTCAATGTTCCTTGTCCGAGCACAAGAGCAATGCTCTTAAATGGAGAGGAACTATGAATAACACAATTGTGTAATAAATATTATTGAACAATAAAAATTAAAAATTAAAAATAAAAAAATAAAAATAAAAATTTTAAAAAATCGAAAAAAAAATTCCGAAAAATTACTATATAAGACTTACTGACGTTACACGAAGTTACGCGGGCAGACAGACAACGAAATTATTATAATTTGGATTATTTTATAATTGCGTAACAGATTGCTTCATTCACTGTGCTAGTTATGACGTGAAGTGAGTACCTACCTATGTGGGGGCGATTTTCTGTTCGATGCTTTCAATGCTATCATTAAATACGCGTTATGGTGTGCCTATTCATTACCTCCGTTCTGTATTTTGGGACATGAAACAGCGTGTGACCTCGATTTCGCAAATAATTATTTGCTATAAACTAGGCATAATTCTCTTGCAAATTGGGAGCGTCAATTATATTTCTTAAAATTTTGACCCCCAACATAACTAGGCTATCCTGTCTGCAAGACTCTGCTCAAGAGGCTGCGGTAGTCGCATGGTGCATCAATGTGGGACATTCTCCTGTTCTGCGCATTATACAACTATTCACCATCATCATTTTCTCCTAATGGTAATTTCTCCACTCATACTTTTTTTTTTGGTCGCAATCCTAGGATTGGTCTGCAACAAGCACTCGCTTTCTCCACTCCTCTCTGTCACCTGCCAGCCTCTTCATTTCTTGGTAGGTGCTACAGCGCTCATCTCCGATAATCTGGTATACGTAGCTCGATCTCGACCGGCCTCTACGATTGTTGCCTTCAACATTTCCCTCGATGATGGTTAAAAGCAGGCCCGGATGCCTTATATTACGGCCTATCCAAATTGCTCGCTGTTGGGCAATTCTGTTAAGGAGCCGCCTCTTTTCACACACCCTGCTCAACTCGGATATGTTCTGACCAATGGATCCTCGCCATGCGCCTGTAGCACCACATCTCAAAGGCCGCTAGCCTCCCGGACATGCTCTGGCCGATGGTCCATGTTTCGCTGCCATACATCAGCACTCTCCAGACAAGAGTTTTAATCAAGTTTTTCCTAACCTTTAAATCTATGTTGGGGGATTCAAGGATTTTGTATTTTTTGTTGAAGACGTTTCTCTTTCCTGTTGCATTCTGCTTATGATGTCAGCCTCTGAGCGGCCATCTTGGGAAAATTGACTACCCAAATATGTGAATTCTTTCACTTGTTTGATAGAGACGCCACTCAAAATAACATTTGTCGACACCTCTTCTCTTTCAACAACCATGCACTTTGTTGCATGCTACTTTTAAGTTTGCACTCATATTAATAGTATCGAAGGCTCAAAGATGGCGTATATGTAAGTTTTAGTTAGCGAATCAATATCCAATTTGTCTTTTTACTTATTAATTTTTCCGTTTGTCCTGGCAACCGAGACGACCGATGACCTTTGAAAAAATATACCATTTGGACATTCACAAGACGTGTCCATACATCTTTCATTTCAATCGTTTGATATGGAGAAATTGGGGCTTCATTCTTCAATATATAAATAAAAAATTAAATTTCACTATGCAATGATAATATAATAATTTTCGATGCATAATTGCGATAAATAATTCATAAATAATAACCATATAAATTTTATAAATATCCCGTTACTTGACATATTCCTCATTCCGGCGTCCACTTCTCAATTACCCCCACCATAGCTGTAGCCACGCCCCCGTTCAAAAATTTGCTAGAATAGATAATGGATAATTAGTTTGCGTCCATCCTGGTGAAGATACAATGGTGTCGAAACCGGTAGACGTAGAGTTATTAGTTAAGTGCTTAATTAATTTGTTTAACAAAGTTGTTTAATTAAAATTAATGATTATATAAAAAAATATTATCTATTCCGGGTCTCTTATATATTCAATAAAATACGTATAATACTTTAACATTTTTTTTGAAGAAGCTATTTATTTTTAATTGAAAAAAATTATAGGATACAATGAAAATATTAAGGAAATAAACACTTAAAACAATTACCACCCATCCATACCAATCCACAAAAATGTAGATTTTACATCAGTCTATATAATGCGTATATTTCAACATTTCAAAACCATTAATATTCATCACACATAATAATTTAAAATAGTATAATTTATTATCTGTCAAATATTAATATTTCTCTCGTTACTGCGGCAAGTTTATTAGATTTGGACAAATATTTGTTACTATGGAAAATGTATGATAAAAAAAATATATTATGTGTGGGGTGTAAAAGCAAAGGCAGCAATATCCAAAAAAAATTATATAATAATCGATGATTGCTAATATATAATCCTACTGAATTCGGGATTTTATAGGAAACATAGCATAAATTTATGGGAAACACGATTTTAGAAGGAATAGATTCATAAAATCTACTATTCAGTCCATTTTAAATTAGTAATCCTCGGTGACTGCATTCAAAACAATTTTTTTTTGATATTGCTGCCTTTGTTTTGATATCCCATATATCATATATATTATTAATTACTAAAATATATTAACTTGAGAAATCTCTTTCATTTACTCTTAAAATAACACAGAAAACAAGTTCAACATTTTTTTATATGGGGTGTTTTTGATAAATATGACGTAACATTTTGACAAGCACAATATTTGATGTTTATTCGGAGAATATTTGTCATTAGAAAATGAAACCAAGATTATTTTAATAATAAGATGAATGCCTTAACCAGCTAAAACTTACGATTCATGGCGTAACCCATAAAATTCAAGACAGTTTTTATAACTGTATAGCTAAGGCAAAAGTGTTTGAGGTTTGACAGAATTGCCATTATAAAATTTAATATCCTTTATAATAATTTCCTTAACAATGGTTAAACATTTTTGTTTAAGGTGGTTTAGCGACTGAAAAGATCTCGAAAGATATTTTAAATGACAATTCAACACCTGTCGTTACGTCACTGAACAAAACGCAAGCAGATGAAGTAGATGTTCCAGAAGAAACCATTGGAACACAAATCGGTAAGGAAGAAATACTAGAAAAACCTGTCACTAATACTCATAATGTCCATATTACAACGAAAAGTGGATATACCGATGTCAAAAAAAGAAAAAACGGTGATGAGGATAGTGACTCTGAAGATGCTGATGAAAAAGATATCGAATCTGATGACGCCGCTGACAACGATGATGACACTGTTAATTCTGATGATAATGCCGATAACAAAGATGATGGTGTTTTTAATCCTGATGAAGATGCCGATAACGAAGATAATGGTGCTGTTAATTCTGGTGATGACGTCGATCATGACGCTATTAATTCGGGGGATGATGAGGCTGTTAATTCGGGGGATGATGATGCTGTTAATTCGGGGGATGACACTGATGATGACGATGTTAATTCTGGTTATGATACTGATGACAACGATGATAATAACGATGGCAATAATGATGAGGATGACGAGGATGATGATGAATATGATGACCTTGTTGAACCGAATGATGACGGTGATGTTGATGATGATGATTCCGATAGTGACGACGATGAACTTGAAGATGATGATGATGTTTGCATCCCAGAATCTAATTCAACATCTATTTCAGATTCCGGGATTCCTTCAGGAGGCGGAAATGTTAAAGAAATGGACTCAGATAATGATCTTAATAAAATTAAAAAAAGAGAAGATAATAATCCCCTAGAAAATGAAAACAGTGACGCTAATGTTAGTGACAATGGCCATCAGGAAGAGGATGGCGATGAAGAGAAGACATTTTCCATGGAAGATAGTGAAGGCGACATAAACAATAGCACACAAAATGATGAATCGACAGAAAATTATAATGAAGAGGAGGCGGAGGAAAGTAGTGGTGATAATAGTGGAGAAAAGAGTGATGAAAATGGTGTTGAACATAGTAGTGAAAGCAGTGGCGATGAAGTCAAAGATGAAGACAATTATGAAAGCAGTGGTGATGAAGAAAATGGTGATAAACCAGGCCAAAACAATGAAACTGAGGTGAATATCCAGAACGAAGAACAACGCAGTCGCGTGAAACGTCAAATCATAAATGTTAATAAAATCATTCCGAATCCAAAAGATGGTGCATCTAAATCGCACAACTTCAAGGTTGAAGAAACGAAAATGTCCTTGTCTGAAGTAATAAAGGACCAATGGTCAGATAATGAAGAGCCCGGCAGTGGAGATTTTCCCGACTTCGAATTCAAACAACCCAAAGATGAATCCACAGACTTGAACTCCGGGGGTGTTTTGGTACCGCCTGGAGATGACGACAGATCTGACGAAGCTGTACCTGATGATAATTTCTGGGTTAAATATTTCAATAAACCGAGAAGAGTCATGAATGCCCAGAAAATATTATCAAAACAAAAATAACCACAGAAAACACTTAAAAAAAGAATCGTTATTTAATAGTTATCATCTATGAACAAGATATGTTTAATAAATGTTTATTTAAATTTGTTTATTTTTTATTCCCAATGCAAAATAAAAATTGCAAAGTCAGCAATATCCACTTCAACCAATCAACCTCCAAGGATGTGTCAGGTGACAAAATGGCCGCTTCATACGTAAGTGAAATTTGATGTCGATTTTGGACTAAAAGTTCATGGCAAAGGCAGCAATATCCAATAATGCAAATAGAAAAAACAGCAATAACCAATATTTGGTAGCGTATTTAGAGGATTAATAATTATTTATACATGTGCATAAAAGTAAAACAGCAAAAACATAGCAAAATTTAATATTACCACAACCCAAAATCATTTTAGTTTTCTTGATATTAAATTATTTAGTAATCTCCCCCTAACAATAAGAAAAATAACAGATCAGAATAAATTTAAATTTGAAACCAAAAAACATGTATACAAACCAAAAAATATGTATACAAACACCAACTCATAATACGGTCATGAAACTATTTTAAAATGTCAATTCACAAAAAAATTGCAACATCCACTATTATCCATCCAATATTATTATCAAAAAATCACAATTTTAGGCTACTACTTCTTGTTATTACTATAATATTTCTTTGTGTATAATCATTGTTGTACATTCACTTTGTTTTGTACCACTTAGATTATTTATAACTATATTTATAACTTTATACCTGCAATACTCCTTCTCTGTACACGAGTTTGACTCTCATAGAGATAGTACAGTAAATTGTTTGATTATCTTAAATGTTAAATTAAATTAATTTATATAAAAAGAACAAATAAATTTTTTTTTAAAGTCGCATTTATTTTAAACTTTAATTTACTCTCCTATGTTTAGCGTGTAAGGGATGGTCCTCTTTCTCTCTGATCTTCCACGCACCTGGCTGCCACTGGACTCTTCAATGTTAGTGGCAAGCATTTCCACGGGCAACTTGTCCAAAGAATTGGATGACATTTCTCAAGCAGATCTTGGAGATCATGTCCTGAATATTAGAGGCGTTCATCGAGCTGTCCGCAGCGTTTTCTGCATATACATTATAGGTATTACGTTTTTTAATATATTAAATATAAAAAACAAAAATTGTATATCGTTCCCTACAAAATTCAGACTTTAATGAAATAAAATTAAAAATTTGTTTTAAACCTTTGAAATTACTTACATCTGAAAAAAAGTTGCCTCGTATTAGGTACTGTATACTATACTATACACAGGTAATATTTTTAAGCGTTTCTGCAAAACACATGGATTTTGTGAATTCAAAAATCATATTTCAACGATCAACTCAATAATAGTGTTATAAGAGTATAGTATAAGTAAAGTATAATAAAAATCATGATAACGCCCATGGTATTGGCTTTATTGGAAAGGACATTCTATGCCATTGAGCACCATCAGCTATCAGCTGTCAAATTGGCTGTCCCTGAAAAAGTGTTGCCAATTTGAAAAACATTCTTATAAAAAAAAATATCAGTGGAAAATTATCTTTATAATAAATCTACGAATATCAACTAGGTACCACGATTTTCATGTGTTTTATTTCATTTAACTTCGAAAGATTTTATTTCATTTTAAGGATCTCTTTAATAAAAAATCTTGACAATTATCATTACAGTAGTGTGCTTTTTAGTCTAGTGAATTATTAATTTGCTAAAATTATTTGTTTATTCAAACTCATAATAATATTAAACAAAAATACAATGATTATTAAATTGGATGAAAAACATTAACTTTGTTACCTCAACGTGTGTTTAATAATATTTTTATATTTTATTTATAATTTACACTTATGTTTCGAAAGTTACAGAATCTCTCATCGACAGGTAATAAAGTATAAACTAAGTATTACTATTATTATAAAGTATTATTAGTAGAATATAAAAATATTTTTAAACTCACGTAGAGGTTTCAATGTTAAGGTATTTTTTTACCCAATTTAATGGTTGTCATGAATATTCTCTATAATGTTAACGCTAATTTCATTAATAATATAAAAATTACAATTTCATTATTGTAATTTTATTTTATTTTATTGACATTTAGTGAAATAGACTGCGTATTATAAAAAAATTATTAAGTAAACTATCAGTTTTTTGGTATTTTGATCTTAAAAGTAATACAATCGATTAAAAAATGCTAACATCTACTGAAATAACTGAAATACTTAATAATTGCACTCTGCAATTGCTTGCTATTTATAACCGTGGTTCCTATTTCGTCATGATCGTAGAACAATGACGGATGTGCAAAAAATTCCACATTGACTTTTTTGTATCGTTAAAAAGTGAAAAAAAGAAGCCATCTAATGGTATATAAAAAGTGTATTTTTTCTCATTAATTTAACCGTCGTTATACGAAGTCGGTATAACGACGGTTCTGATTTTCGATCGTAGAACGATGCAGCATGTGTAAAAACGTCGTTGTACTGCGCTGACTATATTCGAGGTTTGAAAGGTATCAACTTTAAATAATTTAAGTGTCTTTATGTAAATAAAACTTCAAACTGCTCTCCTGCAAACTTGAGAAAAATCACATGCGTCGTTATTCTACGATTATGACTATTTGCTGTGTTATGCTCGATGACTTAATTCATTTATCCTATCGAGCAATGTGAGCATATTTATATGCTGCCACCTGCGAAACTATGCACCGTGACAATCTCCGAACAACTGCAGCAGATAAACTAGTACTTTACAATTTTTTCCTTACTGGGAAAAATACCAAATGTCCAGAGTTCGTCACTCTTCGAAAATGTGTTTTCAAAACAATATCGCGTGTCAACATCTCGCGGTTTGAAAAGGGAACAAACTCCGAGGTACATTGACCGGGCGCTGACAAATTTCGGCGCTGTTAACCCTTCAAGTCAATTTCATCGCGCCGTGTCTATTGGCCGAGCCGCGAGACGCGCGCCTGAACGCACGCAAACAGAAACATTTCAAAAGGTCTGTAATCAAAGTTCATCGCAGAACCGAAGCGCGCGAGTCACTCGAGGCCTTTCTGCAGCCCGCCGCCGGTTTTCCCGCCAACCTGCCCCGCGCGAACCGACCCTACAGCACTATCTTCACACTATTGAAAATGTCTGCGGCGCTGCGGCAGTGTGCGTGCCGCTCGCTTGTGTTGGAATATTTTTTGCATGTATTATTTAGCGCAGTGACAGACGGAACATGCACCTTTTCGGCGACTGACCGCCTGTGGATGTTGCCAACACAAAAATTACGAGGCGTGTCAAAGACCAAATGACACGTTTGATTTACAAGTAGGTACCCCGTATTGCTCATACGGATCTAATGGGACATAATATTATTAAGGTCGGTCAGTCTGCCGACGGAGCGTTGATCCCGACCGAAGGCCCATTCACACCGCGTATTAATAATATCGAGGAAAAGTGTGCATTGTTTTGCACGCTTAAGTTACAAGCCTTTTTTTGTTCCTTAAATGTATTATCGGTTTAAATTTATGCAGAACAGCAAATTGTTTGATATTCTTTATATTGCTGGAGCGAAATTATTAAAAAATATAAAGTATTATCGGTTCCAATATGAATGAAAAACAGGACCATTCTGTCAAAATCAAATTCCACATCGACCAAGCTAGGCAAACCTTTTTTCACGCGAAAAATATGGACTAGATTATGAATGCAAATGGTCAGATGTTCCGCATTCTCAATATCATTATTATAGATTAGATTTTGAAAGCTATTGAGTGGATCTACAGAAGAATATTTATTTAATCAGCTGGTCAAAGTTTATTCTAGAAATGACGACATTACGATTCAAATGTATAAAGTAAAAGAAGTATTAATAATTATGAAAAAAAAAAACATTATTTTCAACATTCACATCCTACATTTTATAATATCGGGAAAGATTTTCAGTTCATGGTCGGAGAAACCTAAGATTAAGCACGAGTGGAAAAAATTTGAACTTTCATTGATTGAAAATTACGCCATTTTTTGAAAACATGAATCATATTCACTAGTATATGCGTGAATTATTTTGCAAGGTAAATATTAATTCTTTATTTACTAGCTGTAACCCGTCAAAAATGACGGTATGTACTTTTACATGCCTGCATGAGATAGTAATAACGACTTTTGTAACAATATTTGAACATTTTCTTTATATTTTTCCTGCCGGCATTTAAATGTACTGTTCTAAAGTCTTACATGTACAGTATTTTTGACAGCGGCGATAGCAATATCGCTATCGTTGCCGCCTTCGGGTCTGCTGGCCCGGGGTTCAAGCCCCATCTCCGGCGGTTTAATTTCGTTTTTTGGCCGTCAATTCGAACGAAATTACGGACGTTACACGAAATTACGAGGACAGACAGACAGAGGACGGACAGAAGCAGACAGACGGACAGACAGATGGATAGACGACAACGAAATTATTACGTTTGATATAATATTTGATCGTGAGAACTCAAGTATGTAGTGCTAATTACTTTATTGGCAATTTTCTCAAAACACGCAATATGAAAAGAAAATGTTTTTACGAAACGTTTATTTTTTGTAATTAAATATAAAAATAATTACCACGAAACACCCATGACTTTGAGGCCTATTAATGCATACCAAGTTCTGCTTTAATCGCGGGGTGACGGCAAAATATTTGGTAGTATACGTTTTACTTTATCACGCATACATTTCCGGACAACATCATTATTTTTCAAATGCGTACTCGTATTTCAAATGCAACACACTATTTAATAAATTAAATAAATCAATATTAAAAAACTAACTAATAAAAACCAAGTTTTTATTATACTCCCTTTCTCATTGAATCAGGTTTCGTGCCTACTGCACGCGTCGGGGTCATTACTCATTTGTTTTGATTTCAATTTGAAAAAACCATTAAAATTTCGAAAAATCCAAAATTATATGTTAATTATTTAAAAAAATTAAACCAAAATTTGTTAGATCATTTTTATCGTCGCCACGAGTCTGCCTGCAAAGTTTCAGCTCGATTGGATTACGGAAAAGGGGTTAACAATCGATCCAAAGTTATTCCGGCAGATAATAAACCGCAGATGCTACGAGTTAAAAGAAAGGGAGTACTAAAAATTTTTAACCAAAATTTGTTAGATCATTTTCATCGTCGCCACAAGTCTGCTTGCAATGTTTCAGCTCGATTGAAAAGTGTTAAAAATCGATCCAAAGTTTTTCCGGCAGTCAACAAACCACAGACGCTACTAGTTAGTAAAGGGAGTAAAAATAGCTTTGTTTCTCTTTTTTTTTTTAAAAAAAAACAAGGCTTTGTTTTTCTTTTTAATTTTAAACTTATATTTCTGAAGCATTCAGTTTGTAGTTTGTAGTTAAACTAATAATTATCAATATATAATAATAACATCATTACAATTATTATTTTTATTCCACTAAATTTTATGCGTGTTAATTATTCATTCTTAATATTTTCATATGTAGCAATTTTTCTAAGTGCCTTGACACATTCGTGTTAACCAATAAGATGAGATTATTAACAAATTAATCATGCAACGTATAAAATTAAAATTATGTACATATTTAATAAATTTATATAATTTTAATTTTATTTGTTATTTTAATCTAGATACAGATAACAATGCTATTAAATGTGTGCAATTCCTGATGACGAGCGTGTAATACAAGCCGACTATTAATTTTTAATTGAGATAGTTTATAGAAGTCTTACATAGACGAAGCTATTTATATTATGAACGTCTATGGAAGTCTTTAACTATTAATTACTTTGTTCAACATCGCTGTGTCAATTACGTAATAATATAGTAATCAAATGTGCATGTTTGGTATATGTGATAATTATTTACATTATTCTCTATACGCATAAAAAATGATAAAGATATACGAGGTGGATAATACAGTTAGAGTGATGAAGAGAACTGAACTATTTGATAAAAGAACTTTAAAAAAAATTTACAATGCTTTTGTATTCCCTCAAAAAAGAACTTTAAACAGAACCCCTAAAATAATCTTCAACCAACTGACTTGTACGAAATCACCGGCATGCTTAACCTAGAAGATCTGATATATGTGGAAAAGATAAAGATGATTTATAAAATAAATAATAAATTATTAAAAACGAACAAGAGACTATATAAGAAATGATATACCGCGGACTAATAGAGAAAGGCGTGAATTCCTATATACTGCAATCGACTTTTATAATGGAATTTCCAATAACATAAACGAACTAAATAACGTAAAACTAATCCATAAACAACTGAAAAGATTTGTGTTGGGAAGGAGATAAACTATTCAACAAATCGATGTGTCGATATTTTATATGTGTAGGTACTTAATTTTATTTAATTTTTTCTCAATGTTGGGACTTGTTATTTAATTTTTTAATATTGCAATTTTTTTAATGTTCTAATTATTTTCTAAATGTATTATTGTATTTTTCATTTACATTTTGTAATTTTGATGTATACATTAATTAACCAATAAGTCATAGTTTCATTTTCATAAAAACCTTTTTGCTCTGAAGATACATTTTTAAAACACAAAAACTAATGACTTCGTTTAATACAATAGAATTTTTTCTGGGTATTAAAACCTTACTTACATAAGGTTTTTGCCTATTGAGTACTGATGTATTCAAAATTATATTTTTTTCAAGTTCTACAATGATACAAAATGTAAATTTAACATGTCTGGCAATGTGGAACTCTGAAATATCGTCAACACCTTTCCGAATTTATTTCGGTTTATTAAAATCATTTTCTAATTATAGATGCAAACTTAAACTGCATACGCCCTAAGAAGGGTTTATCCTGAATTTTAAGCTACAAAATTATTATTATTTTATTTTAATACCCTTTTTAACTGGAAGCAAAGCAGCGAGACAGGGAGCTGTGGAATGCTAGGAAAGGGAGGCTTTAACTCAACGACTCTAATGGGCAGAAGATTTAAAAAGATTTTTTTGTAAATCAAATTAATTTAAAAATATTACGTTACTATTTTTTCGTGAATTAGATTTTTCTGTATGTCTTTCTAATTGATTAATTAATTTGATTTAAAAAATTTCACAGAACTTTTTTCTGAAAAATTACAACTTCACAAATATAAATGTGTTCTTGAATATATAGATTTTTTTGTATACATCTATATAAAGTTTACACAATCTTTCTAGAGCCAAAGCTATAGGCTAAAATAGATTGAAATTTTCTTTCACCACCTCTACGGCACAGGCTCATTAACACCATGAATGGTAATGTGTTTGTTATGTCGATGGTATTTTGAATTATCTCTTAAATAAGCACAGCCTCTGCTCGAGTGATAATTAAACAAACATAAATATATTTTATCGCGCCACACAACAAGATACGATAAAAACTATTAACCTTAATAGACAGAAACAAGAGTTCACATTCTTAAAACTAAACGAGAAAGACATTAAAAAAACTTTTATTTTAAGATAGATAAAAATATTAAGAATTTCTAGGTTTAGATATTATTAAAAATAATTTTATCGGATCTGATCATGGATGACTTCAAGGACAACGACAATGATAATGAAGATAATTTATTTATATTTATTATACTTGTATTATACTTACTTATATTTATTATATTTATTATACATATATGTACAATTATAATGGTATAAGCAGGGATACAAATTATTAAAGTGAGGAAGTAATAAATTACTACTGTAGGACAATATTTTAAAACTTTTAATTTTATGCACCCCCAAATAAGAATGATCACGTAATATATGCTTTGACATTGATATAAAACATGATCAAAAATTATGAGTAGTAAAATTAAGATCTAATTAATATCCTTCACATGTGAAAAATAGAAAAAATGTTCAATACTTTTATTTTCTTTTAGGCCTTTGTAACCATTTTTAGATCCTTTTATATACGTTTATATTCGATTCAGTTCTTTAGTTTGTTTTTAAGACTAGAGGCAATGTAAATATTTATAATGCAAGTGTTTACCTATTTTAACATTGGACTTGACTACTTTTTTTGGCGCGATGAAATTTAACTTAACTAAAAACTTCATTAACAACCACGTCCTCATTAAAAAAAGGTTTTCTCGTTCTACATACTAGATACAAATTGAGAGCAGGGAAATATTTGAAACGTAACAGTTAAGTATTTTAAAATTTTCAAGAACCTTCCATATTAATTAACTTATATAAAATGTTGAAAGAGGGCTTACAAAAAAATGCAAGTCCAATTTTTTAACCAACACGAAAAATGACGATTAAAATGAATAAATAAATTCAAAAATTATTCAATGATGATTGAAAAGAAAAATTTCGGCTCACATTTGGAAATGTCAGAGAAATGACTGAATGCAGTGCAAATGCGATCGTCAAGAATGCTGTGTGGCAAAAAGAACAAAAAAATACAAATTAATTATTAAGGGAAGATTAGAATATCAATAATGTAACGATCAATGCTAAAATGTCTCAGAAATGATCACATAAAATTCAAAAAATGGTTCAAATTCAAGATAGGGTATGTACTTTTTATTTAGAGAAATTGAATGCTGAAAATGTGTAGGTTCTCTACCTACCGGGTCATTAGAAACTTGTAGAAGAGTTGGTCGATAAGAGAAGAATTTCTTATACATACATAATATACGTAATATACTCCGTACATAATATAGCGCTAAATGCCCAGCTATGTGGAAGCAGCTGCCTCCAGCGTTGCCACCTATGGAGAACCAGGAACTCTTCAAGAAGAGCCTAAAAACTAATTTTTTTGGGATGTCACTCCTGTAAAGCACCCTTGAATATAAATTATTATAAACTTAAAAATACATTTTGGTTGTACAAAATTTAAAAAAAATCATTTTTTGTATTCTAACGTTAAAAAATTTAACATTTTATTTTAATCTACGCATTACTTTTGCGCAATCAATCATCGCGGCAGTTGACATGCACGCGTTAATTCGGGCCTACCCTGTACGCCGATGTGTGCAGGCGAGTGCATCGCGCACGCACACATCGACGCGGGCCGTGTGCGGCGTGCTGCTGTGTGCGTGCGCGAAGTTTGGCAAGTACTGCGCTGGTATGCCGTGGACGACCGCTCTGAACAGGATCCGCAGGACGAAGCCTTCCTGCCACAGCTGCGAAATGGATTCCATAAAAGTTCATTTATAAAATCCTCAAATATTGTACCGCAAGTTCGGTCATCTCAGCATGTCCAAAAAAAGTCTATTCATAAATATAATAGGCATTATGACAGTATTAAAGAATAAGTGATTTAAGAGAAGGAAATATTTTGAAAGGATTCTAAAAAATGATCCAGTTTTAATATACACATTGAGATCAATAAGATTTTCAATAATATGAAAGTATAAAATTGTGCAATCCGCCATTTTAACTGAAACACCGGTCAGAGCGAATGACGTCTTTGAACCGTTGCCATAGACACAATGCAATGTTTACTGAGGCTTAGGGTCACGTAGACGAAATGACAGCTGCGGGCGTTTTTGCGCGATATTAAAAATATGTAGATGAAAATGCAATTATTTGCGTAAAAACTTAGTTTATTACTGAAATAATGTTATTTTCGGTAATAGTAAACGTGTACCTACAATATAGAATGTTATTTCAAAATCTGTCATCATGCCTTTTGGACTAATTGTAATTTATACTAATCTTACCTTCGTACTACACACTATTTGAATTAGTAATTTTGTCACAACGGTATTGAGAGGAGCAGTCCCTAAACAGTGTCAAGATAAGTCAACTACAAAATTTGGCGCCCTTCGTAGCCCAGTGGGTATGACACTGGCTTCTCCAACCGAGGGTTCCGGGTTCGATTCCCGGTGAGGTCACAATTAATATATGCGATTTACTCAATCCTGGGAGTTTTCTGATGTGTTTCGCTTCTGTGATTGGGCCTCTTGACCTATTGAAGCGTAAATAAAATAAATAATAATAATAATAATAAATTAACATAAAAAATGCTCTGGATACAGCCAAGGCCCACCGAGAGCTGTCGAGCTTATGATGATGATGACTATAATGAAGATAATCATCTTGCACCACAAAGTGACTGCCATATCAAATAATCATACAGTAGCACTTTAACATGTTTTTATAGATAATACATACCTTCTAGATTTTTCCGCATTTTCCTGTTCATCGTCAGCTCGTTTGGTATTTGTGTCTATTTTTTCCTCCTTGTGAACTTATTTTAAATATATGTTTGATGAGAGCGTCAAATACGTGATACCCTTCATAAATAAAAATTAATCCTCCTTTTTAAAAGGGGACATTTTCATTAAAAGCTTCCACAATATATTTCATTACAAGCATCCACATGATAGAAAATAAAATAATATTTGCCATATAGTTTGCAAATAAATATTTGCTTTATAGTTTGCAGATCTAGATTTATTTTTAGATAGAGTATGAATGGCATAGATTCAAAATGAGTTTGTTGATGATTTGCTTAGTAAATTCGTTAGTAGATTAGTTGCCATTTTCGTCTATTTTTGGTCTATCTCTTCCAGTCCACCAGCACCCTTGTATTTTACTAAACAAAACATAATTTACAGTTTCTTGGTCTTCCATGGGATACAATTACCACATTAATTTTTCAATTTCCACGAGTATTGACAATAAACTTGTCGTAGAGTTTCATTATTATTAGTATATTTTATAGTATAGCAGTAAGGCATGTTATTTACTTTTTTCCTTTTTCTTCTTATTAATTTTCTTCGGCACATTGGTTGTATAGCACTTTATATTGCACGTAAGTGCTGTATTTCATAGATCAATAGATTTCTGTTTAAATGAATATAATTTAAAATAGAAAAATGTTTCATAGGATTTCATGATGTAATTTGATTATAAGAGAGGAGTTTCTTGATATTCTTGGAGCCTTTCTTGACTTTGATTTATTTAACCAGTTCGCAGTTTTAATTTTTGGACTACATCTGTTTGTTGCATAATTTTTATATACATATATATTATAGTGTTGATGCTATAGACATTAGTACACGACACTTTTGAAATTATCTTTTGGTGTAACAATCCAATATCTAATTGAAACCAAAGTCAGAAATATAAGCAAATTTTATAAATTTTTTAAATAAATTTTTCATCTTTTACTTATCATCTTGTTAATTTTATTATATCCTTATGCTCCGAGTAAGAACTTTTATCTCACTGGGATTTCCTTTAATTTTTGTAACCGGTTTACTGGTTTTGTATACTTATTTTAAACTGAACAATACATTTACAAATAAATATATTTTACATAATTTCGATCTCAGAATGTTAAATAAGACCTATTAATTTATGTATTTTTATATAAGTATTTCATTATACATTATTTCAATTTTTATTTAATTCAGAAATGATATATTTTTAAATATTTGCAACGAAAAAATTTTTCGGAAACGTTTCAGTTAAAAAGAACGATGGATATTTTTCATGGTGTTTTTGGTTTTGTGTACGGATTAATTGTATAGGATTATTTATAGAATTTTAAAAAATTTATAATTATTTTTTGTTAACCTTATGTTTAAATTACTTAGTTCTATACATTGAATGCATTCGTGCCACAAAAAGTCACAAAATTTTAATAGAAATAATAATATTGTCTAAATCACAGAGAGGCTTCATACTAAGAAGCGATCTACTGCAGTAAAATCCTACGCATTTTTCATCCATCAATCACTATTTATCTATCACTAGTATAGCGTACGTTACATGAAAATCATTCAAATCCCTTCGTTTAAATTCGTTCGTTCGATTCAAAATCGTTGCTGAAAATTTTGACAGAAATCTTTCATTCAATATGCTGTCCGCTACCTGTTTTATACATAACAGACATTTATTTTCTGTATAGTGTGTACAATACAATGTATTAACAATCTAACGTTATTTCTACGTAAAGTAGCGCGTAAATAAATTATTTATTATAGAGTGTTAGTTAAATTAGTGTAAACCACCAACAGATTTTAGGTCTACCGGTTTCGAGATGTCTCTTGTCAGGACCAACACTACGCTACTATGTTCACAACACTGTACACCATAACCATAGTACCATCAAACTTTCACCAATATTTATCCCATACGTGTTAATCTTTTCAAAGACTAGCATGCACTAACTTGCCTAGAGAACGATCTATAATGTCGACCGATAATATCATGCATGTTTTTTTTTTTAATTAATTAAAAATAAGTAAATTAAAATAATTCAATCGGAACCAACACAGAAACAATAAAATTATCAGGCGCTTAAAGTCAGTACATTGAAGCATGAATTGTACGCGAGCATTTATTTTGGAAAACAAAGCGAAATTAATTATTTGTTTGGCAGAATATAATTATTATATTGAAATTTGAATAATATGCCAATTATATTAATAAAAAAAGGATGAGATCACAGATTGTAAAATTGTACAGGGATAAACTAAACCCCTTATTTAATCGAGGGGATAGGGTCACAGCGGAAATTTTCCCCCTCTGGTATATTCAAAATACATTTATACCCCAGTTAAAGTAATTAATTAAACAACTAAAAACTTATAATTTGCCAACGCAACATGGAGCGGAGTATGCTAAACGTAAGGCTATATGACAGGTGAAAATACTAGTTTCATGTTTAATTGAACTAAAGAGTATTTTTTTCAGAGGTAGGTATAAATTTAAAATGAAATAAAACACATTAAAATCATGGAAATGGTCATGGTATTTGAATAGCTTGTTGGAGTAGTGGTCATGACGCTCGCCTAGTGATCTGATGGTCGGTGGTTCAAGCCCCATTCCGGGGCATCACCAAGTTACTCCTATGTTCAGAACACAAGCATTTAGCTTAGTTTGAAAATAGTGAGAATATTCATCTTTTCAGCGCAAAAACAAAGGCAGCAATATCCAAAAAAAATTTAATGAGATCATCGAGAATTTTATATAGGAAGTAGGTATAGCCTATAAATTTGTAGAACACCTGATATTGGAAGGGATTGACACAGTTAATCTACATTTCAGTACATTCCAAATAAATTTATATTTGAGAAGAGTATATAGAAGTCTCTCAACGATGGCTCAAGGCTTACAGCCTGTATGAGCTGGCTTGAGTGATCATTCTACACAATGCAATGATCACATATAGGTTGTAAGCCTTGAGTATAAGAGACTTCCATCCTTTCTCCTATTTCTTCTCCACATTTCTCATTTCCACATTTCTCATTCACACATCTCCACATTTCTCATATAAAAATTAGCTTAGTCTCTGTGACACTTTTATTATTTATCCCTTATTAATTAATCATCCCTTTGGGAACAAAGTCCAGTAACTGTGTTCTTTGTATATACTTTCATCAAAAATATTGTTTTATTTTTATAATTGTTTAGAAATTGCTGTCTTTGCCTTTATACCCCTCAATTATTGTTAATTTGGTTTTATTTTTATTTTATTTATTTATCTTGATTATTTAGTTCCACACGTAATGTTGTGTGGGCTAATATATGATTTCACTCAAACGTATTGCATTCCATCTAGTCATTTAAAAGTTTTTACAATAAAGTTTTTGCATGCATTTTTAGACCTTTATACATCATACAATTTTGTAAGGTGTTTTTATTTTTCTTCGGAAGTCTTATGTTATCGGTTCCTCTTGTATTATAAGAATGAAAATCCCTATCGGATTTTAATAACGAACTAGCAGAGAAATATGATTTTCGTCAAAGGCTGGACATTTACTGCAAATGCATACTTAGGTGGTTTTTTTTTTACAAAAATGTGGGTTTCTATCATTCATTTATATCATAATGTATATTCTAGACTGCAATTTTTAGGGCAATAACTTAGATGGGACCATTATTCTTATATAAAAGTAACTGAATGAATTGAACATTATTTACAATAATTAAGTAAATATAAGCGTTAATCGACAGGGCGCGGCCAAAAAAATAGTTTTTAGTGTCCTAGGCGGCGCACTTTTAATAAATATTTATGTGTACGCATATTTTTTTAATACGTATAAATTATACTTCATTGTCTAGAATCCGTACTCAGAAAATTAATAAATATTCCATATTAATAAAGTTATAATGTTTTAAATTTGCAAGAAATTTTTACGTTTTTGGATGATTTTAAAAAGCTATTTATTTATATAAATAGATGATTTTAAAACAAAATATTCTATTTATTCCCGTATTTTGAGGCTTTGCTCACTAGATAAACGTTTTTTTTAATAAAGACACCTTAATTATTATTTAAAAATAAAAATACCAAAGTAAGCAATGTGCCGATGAATTCTGTTTTATAATTACGTCTAGAATACACATTATGATTTAAATGCATAATAAAAACCCACATTTTCGTGAAAAAAATGCTGAAATATGCGCAAAAAAATAGTTTTTAGTTTTCTAGGTGGCGCAAAATTTTAACGAATATGTACGCATAAAATGTTTTTTTATTCGTATAAATTATACTTCATTATCTAGAATCCGTAGTCAGAAAATTAATAAACATTCAATATTAATAAAGTTATAATGTTTTAAATTTGTAAGAAATTTTTACGTTTTTTGGTGATTTTAAAACGCTTTTTATCTATATAAAGAGATGATTTCAAACAGAATATTCTATTTATTCCCGTATTTTGAGGCTTTACTCACCAGATAAAAGTTTTTTTTTCAATAAAGACAACCTAATTATTATTTAAAAATTAAAATTCCAAAGAAAGCAATGAATTCTGTTGTATATTTGCGTCTAGAATACACATTACGATATAAATGAATTATAAGAACCCACATTTTCGTGAAAAAAACGCGTAAATACGCATTTGCAGCGAATGTCTTTAAATTTACAAAAATAGCGACAAGTTGAAAATGACCGGCGGATGGCGCAGTCGGTCGCAGCTGGGGCAGTCGGGGCAGTCGGGGCGCGCGGATTCGGCGCTGGGCGCTGGGTTAGCGAACCGTTCCGCGGCCCCCTCCGCTTTCCCGCCCGGCCATGTTGCTTTTTTTCGTCCACCATTATTTTTTAGCGGCAAGTGAGAGCGCGGCTAGGAGGGCGGCGGTACATAGATGTCTGGCCAGGTACGCGAGATGCGAGCAATATTTCGGCAAGTGGGCCCTCGCCCGGCCCAGCGCGCTCAGTACGCGGCGGGCCGACCATAAGTTTGGTTAGATTTTTTGACTAGCGGCAGCCGCTCTTTGACTATCCCCCGGGTGCGCGCGCGCCGAGAGGGGGCGCGATATTCTCTACATCGCAACTCAATTACACATTTCAAATTTCAAAAAAAAAAAATCAAATTCCAAAATCGCTACATATTCAAATCCTTTAACGCGTACCTCTCTCGAGAATCAAAATTAACGCAAAAACTTTTTTTTTTTTTTTTAAACCGCATAAATAAATTTTAGATCATTTTGCGAAACTTTTCAGACCGGCCACGGAGTGCGGTGATCGCTGGTCTTCCTCGCCAGGAGTCGGATCCCCGACGATGAGCCAGAATCGCGAGGCCGCAAACTTTCTCCGAGCTCCGACACCCAGTGCAATAAACATGGACATCTTGTGAAGTTTAATATTTCGTTGTTTTTAATGCAACAAATGAGACATTATTCGTATGCGACCGAAACTGTGCGCTGCCGCCGATAAAAGTGATAGTTCTTTCGTCTCTTGCGGAGAATTTGGTAAGTCATTCGATTTTTTTTTTTTAATTTTTCAGTGATAATTGCGATGTGAATATAATTTCGTGCATTGAGCCGACGCGAAATTATTTTAAAATGAAACAATCGTCCAATTCCAAATTTTTTATTACTACAGATAACAGATTTAATAACACAAAAGCTTAAAAATTCTTTCAATTCCTTAGTAATAGAAATAATACACTTTACAAATAGAATCAAAGTAATCATGCAACAAAGAATATATTATATGTTGTTACTTAAACGCAAAGATATTCTTAATTCAATTATATTAATTTATTATCACCTTAGTCAATAACAAGTGATTTAATTATATTTAACAATAAATTTAATATTTTAAATAGTTATTCTATTTCAAACTGCGATCACAATTGCATTACAGTATAATCGCGCGTCGAAATCGTTATAATATCGCAATCTTACCGCGGAATGCCGTCGATCTACGAACGTAGCGAGATGTGTTCTACGCTCCCTACAGCGGACACCACCCGCGAGCTCAGCTAGCCCACTGAACGCTAGGAAAATAGTTCCGCTAGATATGTACGTAGGAGGTGTTTTCTCCGTACAAATAGCATACACGCGCGCACTACGGCGCCTGTTTACCTGTGCGGTGATCAACAGGTCGCTCTTTGTAAAGCCCGAGTACATACTCGACTGGATACATCTTCGCAGCTTTACTAGCTGAACGCTCAGATTTTCACATCGACTGAAAAGTTATCATAATACTCGAGTAAATAATTTTAAAGGTTTTTTTGAAAATTAAACAATCCATTTTGTTGATGCATTTTAAATAAATATTTGATGTTGTCTTCGACATAAATTTAACATAATTTAATAACACGGGTCATTTCTCCAAACAATTTTACACAACAATTAGAAACACATAATATTTACACTTACTGTATTTTTAATAGGCCGACGAATTCTTCGAGTAATTTAATTCAACGTTGTGAGTAGGAAGATGATTTTAATAAATTAACAAAAATATCATTACAACAATACAAAAAATTGATACATAATTAATTTTAAAAATAAAATCGCCGAACGCCTACGGGTGAACTCTCGGGTAAACATTGCGAAGGTCTTTCGGAAGATTTCTGGGTTGCTACGCCGCGTGTATGTGGCTTCCGTTACGGAAGTTACAGAAGCCGTTGCGAAACACGACAAAAATATTCTGAACGAAAATATGTAGGTAGCAGAAATTCTATTAATATGCCAAATGATTAAAAAAGATTCGGTTTTGCATTCCCATTCTTTCGTCTGTAAAAAATTAAGCATACATTTTGATTAATTTTCAAATAAAAATTCCGCGCAATTTTATTGTTATTCCCGTCATGTTCTATGGTGCATTGTGCACAAATGCCTACGTACCGACTGTCCAAACTGTTGAAATATTTTTTTCGTTGATTTCAATGTGTCTAGAAATATTTGCCAATCAATTTGAATATATGGTATTGCATTCACGTATTGAAAATAATCAAAACCAAGTTTTATTGCAATTTATTCAATTATTAAACAAAAAGTTTTCGGCAAATGGGACTATATTTTATTTTTAATATATAAATATTAGATTTTATTCTTATTTGCATTTTTTAAGTAATTACTCAAACTTAATATACAAATAATATTACCAAAATAATCCACAGCAAAAATGTTTATTATATAGAAACATGGAACAGGAAAATTTCGGTAAAATATCTTTACAACCAAATTACTGTAGAAAGTACAGTTAATCTGAATGATTTAGTCCCAATACCGAAGTGGTAAAAATTCTATTCGAAACTGTGAATTGAATAAAAGTTATGAATAATAACGGATATAAATTACTTACTTATTTACCATCACGCCGTTTCTCCGTGGGGGTAGGCAGAGAGGATAGAGCGCCACACTCTTCTGTCCTGACATACAACTCTCGCCTCATCCACATTCATACATCTTTGCATGCAAGCTCGCCGGTTGTTAAGGCTTCTAACGAGACTATCTTCCAGTATCTGGTTGATCTGGTCATGCCACGTCTTCCGCGGTCGCCCTCTCTTTCTGGCGCCATCAACACTTGCATTATATATCTTTCTTACCATTCTTTCCTAATTCATTCGCTCAACATGCCCAAACCATCTGAGCCATTTACTTCTTTTATTTACCATTTAGTTCTATTAAAATAAATAAAATATAAATTATGTTCGTTATTATACATAATTATTGAGTGGCTTGTTGGTCTTGTGTATTTTTTGGTTGGTAGCAAGCTACCAACCAAAAAACCAACCAAGGTAGGATTCTCGCCTCGCGATCTAAGGGTCGCGGGTTCGAACCTCACTTCAGACCGGCAAGTTAGTCCCATTTTCATTTAGCTTAGTTTGAAAATTGTAAGAATATTAATGTGACACGCATTCCGTGTTCGCATCTCTATTTTTTTTTAAATAATAATAATGTGAAACAAAAGAGTCGCGTAGATTTATAATACTTGATTTTAAAACTGACAGGAAGTATTCAAGATTTTTTAAAACGCCACCGGAAACCGTTTGTAAATTTCCCATCATTGGCTGTAATGTGCAGGCAGCATTTTAAATTAGCCTGTTTAGTTAAGAGCTTTGAGTGTCTCTGATAACTTAGCTGGTGGCGCCGTGCATCGGGGGTCAGCGCACCCTACGGAGCCTCCGCCGCCATTTGCATATCGCTTTCTGTTTTTGGTTTTGTCAAAATCGATCCCGCCAGCGACCGGTGCATCTATCTAACTGCAGCGTGCAACCTGCATGCAGGTGCAAACTTTCACCAAATTTGTTGGTGCGCGTGTGTTTAAAATTGACATAAATGTGGACCTCGTTCGGAAGACATTAAATATCAGAATCAAACATGGAAACCAGCAGCAGTCAGACGATATTTTTTGACACACTTACCTATTATTGAACCTGTTTCTTTAGGAGATAAGCAGAAATAATCCACACTTTTTTATCTAGGCAAACTGCTCTGCGCTATCTATGTCAATTTTTCAGTCATATTTAGAACTAAACATTCTGAAAAAAAATTCAAAAACAAAGAGATGCAAAATCTTTGTTTTCCGAGTTATTTTACGTTTCTTAAATTAATGATTTTGATATATATTTATATTATTCTAAAAACTACAAGAATATTAAATAAACAAAATAAGTATTAATTTGATCGAAACAAAAATAATTAGTCAAAAAAACGGTGTTTTTTTAGAATATTCGGTTTTAGAAAATTTTGATGAGTCACTTTTCAATGGAAGCCTTTCCACCGTTCATTGTGTCACAATTTTACATTTCAATATAACAAACAAATCGTTTCACATAAAATTTATTATCTTATTTAGTTTTTACACACATTTGGACTTGCAAATTGAATGACAAAATTCAAGAGAACGGTAGATAATGAAAAATTATATATAAAAGATACACACAATTAATTGAAACTTCTCGCCTTAACGATGAGCATTACAACGTGTAGCATTGATGGATCGAAACATGAATACTAATGAAGACTCGCATGTCATTAATGCACATAATCGTTTAAGGTTCTGGTGGACGATGAAGCAACTTATATCATCGTATTCCCCATGTCCTTATATTCTCCTGTCCTTCAATTTTAGTAATGGGAAAAGTCCTGCTAGAGTCTGTAGACTCTCCCATTATCTAACTTATATGCCATGTCAGATATTTCGTGGACTACCTGTACTTCTAGTATCTTCAATACACACAACATCATCATCATCACATACCGTTCTTACTACGCATACGCGCAACGTATTTAATTCACCATAGCGATTCATTGTTAATCTTTTTGATGCTGTAGTCAATTTTCATTTCGATCAGTCAATCGTATGTATTTAGGCATTTTAATAGAAAATAAAAGGCATAAGAATGAGACGAAGATAGAGATCAATGAGGGTGAAATGAAATTATGGATTATCTTTATATATCTATATATCTTTATATAATTATTTTTTAATTGTCATTAAAAAACACGTCAAATACTTTACTAAGAAAAGTGCAAACAATATTACATTCTTGGAAACAATAGACATACGGTGACTGAATAAATAGTTATATTAATTTAGAAATAAATAATTGTTCATTTTTAATATTATATAATACCTACTTGGAGAAATTAAAAAATTGCAAATCCGACAAAATATTCAATCTATTAGAATCATTCTGAGGAGAAATATATACTATAAAATTAAAAAGGTATTAATAGATTTAAATTAGCTTACGGAAAAACAAAGAAAAAACAATGATTTTAATATTAAAAAAATTAAAATGAGAGAATGCCAAATACTTCAAAAATAAAATTACATACTACATAGCGCAAATATTCACGGACGTAATAAAAGAAACTCAAACGACAATTCCAAATAGAAAGAAAACATATGTAGTACCTAAACATTTATATTAGAACTAAAGGAAAATAATAATTTACCAGAGAAAGTGAAAAAGCAGAAAAATATCAACATGCTCAAGAAGGAATGCATCGTAGAATTAAATAGTATTTTCATATAAAATTGAATACTTGCGTGGTTAATGATATAAGTGTAATATTTACTTAAATAAATGACATTTCATTTTCTTCTTACAAAATTCTTCTCCATGGACTGCGGCCCACCGCTAACATGACATGTGCTAATAAAACTTTTCTCTCAAAATTCGCTAAAAATCGAATAGAATAATAGTGGAAGCTACCAACTGGTGCGCCAAATGTCTAAGATTCGAGTAGTCGAGAGAGAGAGTAAAGTTTCATCCATGTACACCCACCCTTCGACTCCATTGTTTACAATTTCTTCACATTCTGTCACGTTTTAGTCAGCCTTCAAATGTATCATTGAAAAGTTAAGGTCATCGAAAAAGGCAAGAACCCATGTATTTTGGGTATAAAGAAACCCGTGTTAACCTATCCGCCTAATTTTCTTCACAACCGACCATTGCCACCCACCGGCGATTATGGTGGCAGATAGCCCTTGGTGACACATCGAAAGTATAGTGGGGGTGGCTAAGCGTGGGTGGGAGTGGGTGAATATGTGCTTTCTAGCACATTGTTTTGTTATGAGAAGGCCGCGAATGCTTCAGATTGTTTCAAAATGGACCCGCCGACTGTGTCGGTGAGTTTGGAAGGTTCCGAAAAAACCTGCTCCAGAAAGTTCTGGAAGGAGAACGTTCTAAAAGATTCTTGTAAGTTCTGCAAGGTTCCAAACTGAGTGGCGGAATGTGTCGGTGAGTCTAGAAGGTTCTAGAACGTTCGATAGAGCTCTAGAAAGTTCTGGAAGGAGAGCGTTCTAAAACTCAGTGACGGAGTTTATCTGTGAGTCTAGAAGGTTCCAGAACGCTCTAAAAGTTATGGATGGAAAAAGTTTCAAAAAGTTCTATAAGGTTCAAAACTAAGTGGCGGAGTGTGTCGGTGAGTCTAGAAGGTCCCAGAAAGTTCTAGAAGGTTCAAAAATGCTCTAGAAAATTCTGCAAGGAGAAAGTTCTAAAAGTTTTCAGAAAGATCTATAACGATCCAAACTGAGTGGCGGAGTGTATCTAGGGGTTCCAGAAAAAATTATACAGTCGTCGATAATGAATGCGGCAAGCGAGACATCACCGTTCAACGCCGAAGCAATACACCCCAAGGTATTGCTGAAAAAAATTACTGCTAAGGTGCGCTAAAATATGTGTTAATATCTTGGCAAGGCGAAGACAGCAAGTCTATCCAATCACAGGTGCCGAAACCAACAAAAAAGAGACCTCAACGCATTTCCATGCTCACCGAATAATGGTTCCGATTAAATAATAAAATTATTATTTTTCTTGAACGATACCGAAAAATCTTTTATTAGATTAAAATACACCGCGTAGGTTGTTTTATTTACGGCTTTGCGATAAAACATTTATTTATACCGATAACACGTGCACATTACGATTACTTATGCAATATTTTTATAATATTCTGAAGCGTAATAATATTACAATCCGGGTTTTCCGTACGAGCTAGAGGCTACTGCCATTTTTATTATTTGTCTTATGTAAAAGGTGGTCCCATAAATCTATGCGCTTATTTTGATATTTGTGCAAAAAGTAATCTTCTTCGAAAACTAAAGATATTGAAACCGTTACATTTTCTATCTTTAGCCGTGTCGGTAATTTTTTTTATTTTTTTTATATATTTTTTTTATTTATTTTATTTGTGGTTTTTATATATAACATATCAGATTAAACATTTTTTTTAAATACTTGGTAGTCATGTAGACCTCATCAGTGAAGAGAAGCACTTGAGTCTGATGAGGGAGCCACAGTTCTTATTCCTTGTTATAATATATAGGTACACAGTGTATACTAGTTATTTATTAAAACAGTAAAAAGGTAAATTGATAATGAAAGTATAGGAGTTATTTTGAAAAAAGCTATAGGTTTAAATGATTTATGAATTTAAGTTTGATAACTTTATTTATTTATTTTTAACCCTAAATTGGCCAAGGCGCGAGTCAGAAGATATCCATTTTATTTTACTTAAGGTGAAGAAAGGTAACATAAAGAACCCACTCCTCATTTCCAGTACCAAGATATCCCAAAAAGTTTCAGACTGCAATATGCCTATCGAGAATGAGGCCCGAATTCAGAGTCAATACTTTTTCAGTACAAAATAACACTTTTAAGGTGTACTTTCTTTTATATTATCTATGTATTGATTTTGTGACCTCAGTTTACATATAATTTTAGAGGAATACACCACACGTTTTCTATTGAATGAAAATATCTTCGGACTATTCCTGAGAGTAGTCTGAGACATCATGTCTCTCGAAGGGTTAACTTGGGGTCACGACGATACTAATAACCATTTTGAAGCCTATCTAAATCTTCAAAGTGAAATTTCGCCGAAATACCTTTTTTAAACCTCATTTGACACTTTTTAATTTTATTGTAACCTTATCCGTTGCAGTACAAAGGATGTTGATAGGCAGAATCGCATAACCCGATCAACGGCTTATAATGCGAAATTTATTAGAATACATTAACTAGTTTAACCTATAGTTAGTGCATACATATACTAGTTAATGTACACATTATCGACAGCTAACATTTGAAGGCGTCTCTATAAAAAGGGTGTAGATACTACATCAGGTCAAAAAGTGATTTTATTATTTTAAAAAGATCTATATAACATTATGCACCATTATTTTACATGATTTCAACACAATCTTGTCGAAATTCGACCTCAAAAGTTACAAAGCTAACAAATATTACGGATGCCGACAGTTCCAAGATGTCACTGGGATTGCTTAATACATGACAAAACAAAGAAAACGTAAATAATAATTCAAGTGAATTTTAGAAAACGAAAATATCGGAGATTTTGGTTATTTATTTCACAAAGTGTTTTTCCTCTCTCCTGTAAAATTTTGTTTTGCATATAGACTCTTTTTATAGGGACGCCTTCATTTGTCTTTAGTTCATACATAAACATTATAACGCGAATACCCACAAGATTAATGTTGTAAAATACCGAGATAAATCCTTAAAAATATATCAATATAATTCGAAGATGAGTACAGTTTGCTCTTTTGTTAAAACAAAATACTTATGGGAAAACTTTATATGATATATAAATGATCTAAAAGACGTCATCTTAAGAATTCTCAAGCCTCATTGTTGATGTTAATTACGTTTTAAAAACGAATAATTACATTTTAAATCCCACTCTGTTCTTCCATATATATAAATATTTATAAACAGAGTATAACAGTGACAGTCCACAATACTTTATAGATAGATTATTGCCTGATCGAAAATCAAGCAAAAATGTCCTAATAGTAATGGTAACAGAGCTAAGCTACTCCAAAGTTTGCATTTTTTTTTATTTCCGACTTTTCTTCTGGAAAACTTATTCTAGTATCGTACTACGTACTAAACTTTAAACTTCTTTATACTACGTTTAAACTGTCGTCGCCAACCATAATCCAAGTAGATACAACCGACTCTTAGAGATATATCATATTTGTGTAAATTGTCAAGGACCAATCTGTAAAAGTATATATTTAACATGATTCTGCAAGACACAACATCATTATGAATTTTTTTTTTTTTATTAGTTTTCGATAAAAGTTTTCGACTGTTTTTTTTACTCCCTTTATATTAACTCGTGGCGTCTGCTTGCTTGCTTGCCGTCAACAAAAACTTTGGATCGATTTTTGACCCTTTTCCCGTGATCCAATCGAGCTGAAACTTGGCAAGCAGACTCGTGGTGACGATCAAGAAGATCTATCAAATTTTCGTTAAAAAATTAATAATTATATTATAATTTCGGATTTTTAGAAATTTTATTGGTGTTTTCAAATTGGAATCATTAGAAAAGTTTGATTAGCAACGGCGTGGCGCCCGATAGCGTCGCGGAATATTTTCTAAATTTGAATTACTCCGTCGGTATAATAGGTACATCACTACGAATTTCGAAAATTTACAAAACAATTGGTTCACAGATGACAGCGAAATTGGGTTTTTTGGAAAAAAATCAAATAACAATTTATTTCTTTTAGATTTCTGCTTAGTTTTGAAGAATTCTGCATTACTCAAATCTGATTCTGACTAAATCATTTGACGCTGGAAATTCATAAGGTACGATATTGATGATAATTGAATCTGTCAAAATCTTGACATCTCAAAACATCTGACATTTTAGAAATATATTAAATTTCTGTAAGTTTAGTGTTATGTTGTATGTTTTAATTCGTCTTTAATTATTGTTATATTTTACAAAGAAAGGGAGTATAGCAAGAACTTGGTGTTTATGGGTTACTTTTTTTATAGTATATCTAGTTTGAATTTGTTGACAGCACTCGCCCCCTTGAGAAATTCCACCAAAGTGATTATCTTTTGGGTGATTTGAATAAGAAGTAATAAATAATGCGAAGCCCGGACCCTCGCTAGGTGCAGTTAGCATATCTAATGCAGCGCAGAACCAGCTTTCTGCATAATAATGTTCACCTCTAGATTGGCAGCTCCCGTCACTATCTGCAACTGCAAACTGGCTCAATGTCAAACAGTTTGCTTCAACTAGAGGACTGCCACGCACTCGTATGGTAGTTCGAGATAACAAATGACACTACGCACACGAAATGCTAGACGGACAAAATATAAAACAAAATTCACCGATATTCTCAAATAAATATTAAATACACATAATATATTGACACTTCTTCTAAGGGATAAAATTTTGGTAATGATTAATTGAGTTTTGTTCTCTCTTTTACTGAATTACTCGTATATCAATTAAAACAAATAATTTCATCATCGTTTGTTCTTAAAATATAAATACGCTAACACACATTATAACCTCATACATATAATATATTTTTTATTACTTTAATCACTTTATTATGTTACTTTAATATACAATACTTCATCAAATACAAATAATTATTTTACTATATATCTACTTACTATGTTTTTTATCTACATACTATTGTAAACTATGCCTGTCTCAACACAGATATTTCTAGTGAGACAGGCACAGTCCAACCAAAATTTTGTAAATTAAATAGAAATAAACAAATAAAACAAATAAATGAATGGGGCGGGCAGTGAGTACCTACATCGAATCCATTTAACATACACGATTTTTTTTTATCCAATAAAAATAAATTATAATTATTAAAAATTAACTTTGTTTTCACCACATTTTTATTGAAAAATATCAACGTGTCTCAGAGCCCATGGCCCCTTCGTCAGGATACAATTGTACACTAATAAATTAAAAATCAAAAATTGAAGTATATACAATTAAAATATGAAAATTATACATGAAAAGTGAATACCTACTAACATGAAAACAATTTTAAAAGATAACTATTTGTAACTATTTTATGTTTGTACAACAAGTGTTTGAGGATGGCCCCGTTAAAAGCCGCAACAATCGTAGAACTTGTATGAGAAGATGTGTGAATGTGGCCGAAGCAAAAGTGGTGTGCCAGGATAGAAGAGCGTGGCGTTCAATCCTCTCTGCCTACCCCTGCGGGGAAACGGCGTGATGGTTAGTTAGTTAGTTAGGTTTATGTTTAGTCTGAAGGAACGCTAGCAGTATTTAACGGAGTATACTCGTACTAGAAAACTGAGCACGTCTGAAGTTTTAGAAAAAAAAAAGTGTTATTCTAGTAAGAGTAATACTTTTCCAGTGATTGTAATAAAAAACATAAAATAATTACGTTGATAAATTAACAATCTTTAATTTGAAATCAGATGAAATGGATGGTTTAAAAATAGATTTATGTATGTCATTTGTCTTTGTGAAAAAATTATAAAAATCGCAATATGTCCGCGAGGCGATTGTGCTTTGGTTTTGCATTGTAAATATTTATTTATTTAAACAGAATAAATTATCCGTCCATTGAAGCACACTCGAGCGCGTCTCCCGAGCACAAAATGAATAAAAACTTTCAAAATGTGAAATCCTCGAAGGCGCACAATGCAAACAGCAATGTGCATTATATAAAAAATGACGCATGCAGTTTTGTGCAATTTGAGAAGCGAAGAAGAAATCTGAGTATGAAAGGATTTCAAAACAATAAATATGTATATTTGAGAGAGAAGGAAGACTATTTGCCGAGCTTCGCAATGACACTTCGCTTAAGATTTTAGAGCCAGTATATACATTCAGGACACACTTTTCATTTATGAAAATTGTTTGCACATTATTCAGGAAGCTTTGACAGATATTCAAATTTTTTTTTACAAAATAACTTCGTCTTCTTCTTCTTCTTCTTCTTCTTCTTCTTCTTCTTCTTCTTCTTCTTCTTCTTCTTCTTCTTCTTCTTCTTCTTCTTCTTCTTCTTCTTCTTCTTCTTCTTCTTCTTCTTCTTCTTCTTCTTCTTCTTCTTCTTCTTCTTCTTCTTCTTCTTCTTCTTCTTCTTCTTCTTCTTCTCTTCTTCTTTCTTCTCTTCTTCTTCTTCTTCGTATTCTTCTTCTTCTTCTTCTTCTTTTTCCTTTCTTCTTCTTCTTCTTCTTCTCTTCTCTTCTTCTTCTTCTTCTTCTTCTTCTTCTTCTTCTTCTTCTTCTTCTTCTTCTCCTCCTTCTTCTTCTTCTTCTTCTTCTTTTTCTTCTTCTTTTTCTTCTTCTTCTTCTTCTTCTTCTTCTTCTTCTTCTTCTTCTTCTTCAGCCTTCATCTCTTCCATACCTTGCCATCCTTCCTTATTATTTGCTAATTGTAGCCATTTCTTTCCCCCCACAGCGGCTATATCGTCGGCACATCCCTTTTGAGGTCTTCCGACGCTAAATATATTCTCCCAAGTTCAGAACTCTGAGAGTCCATCTTGTAGCATCCTGCCTTGCAACAAGCCCTACCCATTGCCATTTTAGCTTCGCTACACGATCCGTGATAACAATAACATTCAATCACCCTCCCATAAGTGTCGGCACCTAATCTCTCTTTCTGGACCCAGCAGGATCCAAAGTCCCTTTCCCAATAATATTCAGCTATTGCTTGCCGTTATTCAAATTTTAAAAGTTCAGATTAATTTCTTAAAAGTTATTTGTTTTCAATTATTAATTCTTTATTTTCAGTAATGGATATGTATGAGTATGCATCCCAATTATAATTATTTAGTTGGCTGTCCGTCCGTCCATCTGTCGTTACTTAATTTAACGTCCGTAACTTGTTTAAAGTATTTTTTTCTATTTTTATAAATAATTACTTATCTTTAGGAACCAACATGTAAAAGTGCCATCATTTTTGACGAGATTACAGCTACATGTAAATAAACTGAAAGTATGTGTGCTTGTATGTATTTAAGCGTGCACGTATACGTTCTTTGATTAGTGGTGGTAAGAGCACCCTTTTGCTGGGTGACACGCTAGAAAATTATTTAAAAAAAACAATCATGTATATTATGGGAACAGACAGACAGACAGACCGACGGACGAACAGACAGCAAAATTATTATGTTTGAATTATAGCATTTAAAATAAAATATATATAGTCATTAGTGAAATAAAGTTTGTATACATTGTTAATGACTCCTTACTACAAAACATAATCAACTTTTTTTTCAAATAAAATCTGAATTCCAGGCTTACACAATTGTTTAAAATCTGAATGCCAGGTTTACACAGTTGTTTAAAATCTGAATGCCAGGCTTACACAGTTGTTTAAAATCTGAATGCCAGGCTTACACAGTTGTTTAAAATCTGAATGCCAGGCTTACACAGTTGTTTAAAATCTGAATGCCATGCTTACACAGTTGTTTAAAAAATATTTTTTATTATTTTATTTTGATATAATCGTTATTATCAAATAATGATTCCCGACACAATGATATTTTATAGTTTATATAGTGGTAAATTTGTCTGCTCGTCCTAATTCTATTCAGGGAGTGTTACGATGCATTGGAGGTATCCAAATCATGGTTATGATTTTTCTGAACTCATTTCGATTAATAAAAGTTGTCGGCGATAACTCACAAAGCGAAGACTGCAATACATAAATCCGACAGAAGAATCGAACCCGAGACTTCATTATCACAAGTACACTCCTTCATCTCCTATTGGGGTCATCTAAATAATAAAATTGTTAATGGGTTATGACCCTCGCTCAAACTGCATCGTTGCACCGAAGGCCGCGATGCAACACTGCACTCGCGAATGTGGGAGGTGTTAATATTTTTTAATATAATTTTGTTTATAATGCCGATTACACCGGTGCGTACGTGCAACTTGGGAAAAATTAATTCATCTGCATTTATTTTTATAACTGGAGTCGTAAAAAATCAGATAAATCCACATTTTGTAAAACGACTTTTGGCACGAGTGGTTGGCAAATTTGAGGCATTTTTACGGAACTTTTCACATACTCTATTCAGAGGGTACGCCAGTAAAATCTGTTACGAAAATTGTTTTAGAAAATGTATTTTTAATATATTTTCATTTTTACCTCGTGTTTTATTTTTACGTGCATAGATAAGCTAAGCAAGCGCTCGTGTTTTAGCTCTACTGTGTCAAATTGTCTTATACGTAGTGTTGATATTTTGATGAATTATTCTTATTTTTATAAAAGTTATTATTAAAATCAAATTTTATTGCTTTTATTTATTAATATTAATGAATACCATTTTATAAAACTATTAAACTGCATTTTTCACATTTTATTGTATTCTCGGAGGCGTATTGGTTAGCGTATTCTCGCATTTTACGACAATGGCATAGTTCAGGCGGTTTTTGGCATAGAATAGGTAGAACCAATCGCTTTATAATTTTATTATCGTTCTCTATCGAATTATCGACTGCTTCGTATCGAAATTTATTTATTTATTTTATTTCTACGGTTTACACCTATTACGTACGATAAAATACAAATCTTATACATATCTAGATAACAGTGTACATTATATATGTAAATATATATCTGTTCAAACTCAAAAATTTAACCTGAATGTAAGTACCTAACTGTTTATGTTTTCGATAGACTGTTTTTTGTATCTTTCTTAGTCTGGCCCAGGGCTTATTATCTCGGTAAGCTGGCTTAAGTGATCACTTTACATAATGCAGCGTTTACCAATTCCAATGTAAGAACATACAAATATTACAAAATTTTTGAAACTTGTTTAGATCTTCCAAATCAGTTTCTTTCATATATTTGAAAAGACCATGCTAGAGACATCTTCAGTCTTTCCCACAGTTAGTACACATAGATTTCGCAGCTGTAAATGATACCTCTATATTTTTAAAGTGGAATATTAAACAATATCCTTTATAATGTATTTACGAGCAAATATGATAGTCTTCCCAATTATTTAACATCTACACTAAAATTATTATTTTAAATTTTTTAGCTCCTTTTATAGAGCATCAAATATTTTAAACAATATTTTTGTATGTATGTTCAGAACATCAATATAAAAATACATATTGTTAAAAAAAAAATTTGCGTTGAAAAACAAATTACGCAAATATTAAATATATCTTATGATCCTATGGCTGCACAGTTCCTTTGACCTTAGTTTCTGATTAAGACATGGTTACTGAATTAAACTGAAGGTCTTTGCGTCTAAGTGTGTCATCATGAGGGCATTTATACGTCTGATACTTACTACGTCTGCCTTGTTATTAGTTGCCTTTATTCGTGTTATGTCTTCCCCAGACTAGACGCGAAATCACACCACTGTGTAAAAATGCATTTTCGTCTACACCACTGTCTAGTGGATGCAGAATTCACAAACACTTTTTTTTAATAATGCCACATTTGCTAATACTTGTACACTACATCACGTGTTCAGACTCGCTTTCATGAAATACAGGATAACAATTTTAAAAAAAAAAGTCAAAAGCGTGACACATCAATTAGCGTTGTTAAGGTTATGAAAATAAGACTTATCAATGGATTTATATCAGAAAGACATGTTAATATACATTACTCATTGGTGTGTATGTACATGTGTGAGGGCGAGCATGCGCGTTCTATGTGAAATACGTGTGCGGTCGGGGGACCCCCATGAAGAATGAAGTTCCTTACGCCTTTTTTTCAATTCCGAATATAATTCGAAATGGAGATCTAAATTGTTTATATTTGTATATTTTCGTATTTTGAAGTTGTTTTTCGTTATTTTTCTGTTTCGTTACCCTGTTTGAAGCTGAACATATGATTTCACTATTGTCTCTATGTGATGTATGTAAATAGTAATTCGAATTTTTGAATTACAAAGAAAATTTGTATTACACATACTTGTTGCAGTTTCCATTTCTTGAATTTTCATTGCAAAATTGCAATAATGAAACAATGTAACTCACGTTTTATGATTTATATTTAAAACAAAACAAATAACAAATAAGTTTTAACAAAACTTCCACGCGTTCAGTATTGAGGTTATACAACCTGTCGGGCACGATGCTCGTCTACTCGAATCTCGATACTCCCATGCGCACACATACACTCCTATATAATAAAAAGAGAGAGAGGGAGAGAAAATCACATGGAAGGGACGTAATGTTTTTTCCCTTTTTACCAATTTTTACCAGTCAACTCCTATCACAAGCCGCATTAAGGAACTTCGTTACAAAAATTTCGCGTAGTGTCATTATGTACACTTTAAATAATATTTTGATTTTTATGTCGCTCTCTTAGTTATTTTTTTGTATATATTTTAATCTCTAAAACCATAACACATCATAAAAACAATCATAAATTAAACAAATCTATACTTAATATATAAACAGGTTAAGTTTGTAAGTTTGGATGTAGGAGGTAATCTCCGAAACTACTCATCCGATTTTCAAAATTCTTTCATCAATATTTAGAATGGACTTTCAGAGTGGACATAAAATATATATTATCTCTTTAAAATAAAAGAACTTTTCGTGGTGACCAATTTTACAACTAAAGTCGACGAAAAAATGGTCGAGCGATACGTTTTTTACGAACGCTGCCTTAACGGTTAGAGATGTTTAAAACCTTTCTATAGAGAAGTTGTAGAAATCAAAAAGTTCAATAAAAAAACCATGATGATATATATCTATATGTTCACGTTAAAACACTTATTGATAAAATATGACTAAAATTTACTAAAAATCTACGCGTGCGAAGCCACGGACACAGCTTAATACCCTACCCGGAAACTGACCCGGATCCCTTGTACAAGAAACCAACGTTATGTCCAATAGCCTACGAGACCAATCAGACTTCGTTTTTTAATTAATTCTTATATTCGTATATTCTTTTTTTTAAACAGTACTAACTTTGATTTTTTTCGCAATTATTGTTTATTTTAATGAAGAATGGTGTTTCATGTATCAAATTAATTTCTGTAATAATGCTGTAAAAAGCCAGGGTAGGCGACTGACAACGATTTATCTTCTCCCTGAAAATGTTTTATTCCTCGTAAAAATTTTACTAAATTGTTGATTGAAAGAATTTCTAAACAATTTTTATTAATCAATTAGAAAAGACATACAGAAAAAATCAAATTAACGAAAAATATTTTAACTACCACCGGGACTCGAACCACGGACCTCCAATTCTATCCGGGAATGGCGCGTTATCCAATTTCGCCATGACAGTCTGGTAAGTTGACGAAAAATTTTTGACCATATATGTAGTCTCTATTTAATTGATCAACATTTTTATTCCATTTTTAAAACAATCCACTTTTTTTAATAACGCAATAGTCACGAATACCGCTAGAGGACGCTAGAAATTAATATTTCATTTTAATTTTTTGGAAACATTTGTTATATATTAAAGGAAACACATTCTTATTGTGAAGTTGCAATTTCAGAAAAAAGTTATGTGTATTCTTAAATAATTTTTATTAATCAATTAGAAAAGACATACAGAAAAACCAAATTAACGAAAAATATTTTAAATGCCACCGGGACTCGAACCACGGACCTCCAATTCTATCATGGCGAAATTGGATAACGCGCCATTCCCGGATAGAATTGGAGGTCCATGGTTCGAGTCCGAAAAAAATATTTTTCGTTAATTTGATTTTTCTGAATATCTTTTCTAATTGATTAATAAAAATTGTTTAATAATTCCAAGAACGTTTTTCTGAAATTGCAACTTCACAATAAGAATGTGTTTCCTTTAATATGAAAGAATTTCTGTCCGCGAAAAAATTAAAAAGGTTCCAGATCCTTCCAAAAACTCGAATCCTGCCTACTCCGGGCCTCCTCGCTGTGGCAGGGCTTGGCAGCACGTACTCGGCGCGACGAATGGCTCTCGTCTGTCAATGCCACTGAGAATGCAGAAAGCTCATTGTTGCACATTTGTATACTGCACTTATCTCCGGGAAGGTGAAGACTTAGGCCGTCGTCTGCGCTGACTTTTGTGACCTCCGAAAAGCAGATATCTAGCGACCAACGCGAACAAATCTTGCAGCAATTGCATTGCAAAACATATTAGAAAATCACAAAATTAAAAAAAACCTCCATCGAACCCGCAACTTTCTATTATTATGATAATAGCCTTTAAATTGTAAGATGACCTAACCGTTACTTTATTATTTGGTTGTCTGTCTGTCCCGTACGTTCCTGTAACGTTCGTAATTAGTATGTAAGCTGATCTCATTATCAATATATATAATATATATAATATAGATATATATATATATATATATATATATATATAAAGAAACCCGTGTTTCCCTATCCGCCAAGTTTTCTTCACAACCAGATACTACCAGCCCCTGGTGGTTATGGTGGTAGATGGCCCTTGGTGTCCCATTGAAAATGTGCGAGTTTGGTGGGGGTGGCTGACCGTGGGTGGGAGTGGGTGACGAAAATGTGCATTCTAGCGCATTGTTTTATTATGAGAAGGCCGCAAATGCTTCAGATTGTTCCAGAATGGGTTCACCGACTGTGTCGGCAAGTCTAGAAGGTTCCGGAAAAATCCACTCTAGAAAGTTCTGTAAGGAGAACGTTCTAGAAAATTTCCGAAAGTTCTATAAGGTTCTAAACTGAGTGGCGGAATGTGTCGGTGTGTCTAGAAGGTCCTTTACATTCGATAAATTCGAAGGAGGATGTTCTAGAAGGTTCGCGAAAGCGGTATGAGGATCCAAACAGTGTACTAAAAATCTACGCGCGCGAAGCCGCTCACAGCTAGTTTTGAATTAAAATAAAATTGGTTATTAAATTTCACAGAACTTTGTCCTGAAAAATTGCAACTTTACGATGGGAATGTGTTCTTCAATATAATATAAGTGTGGTGTATCAAATTTATCCAAAAATTAAAAATGAATTAAAACGGTTAATTCTGGCGTCCCCTAGCTGCAGTTACACAAAGTAATTTTTGCCTACCGTAACAGAAAAAGTGGATTGCTCTTAAAATGGATATATATATATATATATATATATATACTATATATATATTATATATCTTTTTTTTATGTGTTATGTGTTAATCAATTTATAAATGAGACTTACATTTATTACATTTGTTACAAGGCCGCTATAGCGTAATTGTTTAACTCGCCTGCCCCGGACAGGAGGAGATCCGTGGTTCGAATCCCGGTAGCTACCAATTATTTTTTCGTTTATTTAATTTTTCTGTATGTCCTTCTAATTGATTTATAAATTTAGTTTTAATTACGATTTCATTTTAAAATTAATTTCAATTTACTTTAGTCTGAATTGAACCATTACTAATTTTAAATTAATGACAGCCATTGATCAACGTTTGATTGGTCCCAAGTCGACAATTTTGCGCCATTTAAATCGTTCTATAACATTATTCTAACGTTGCAAATTCACTACTGAATGTGAAAAATTTAATTTATAATAAAACACAAATCACTTTGTTTTCACCACTTTATTAGATTATACAAACTACACGTTTCGAGAACAATGTTCTTTCCTTCAGGATTGTTTGTGGACTAAAATTGAAAAAGATGAACTGTACAAGTGTTTTACGGTGAAGGGGTAGGTGAGGGGTTGGTGAGGGGAGGGGGGGGGTCGAAGGTGTTAATTTTTATGGAATGTCATCAAATATTATAAATAACCAGACAAAATTTGTGCACAATCCACTATTGAATATTTTTCCACTTAGGATTCCATCCCTTTCATATGACGTTCCATAATATTTATATTTATACATATAATTAACACCTCCGACCCCCCTCCCCCTCCCCTAACCCAACCCTTTACCGTAACACACTTGCATAGTATATCTTTTTCAATTTTAGTACGCAAACAATCCTGAAGAAGAGAACATAGTTCTCGAAACATAATCTAATAAAGTGGTGAAAACAAAGTGATTTGTGTTTTATTTCAATCACAATGTCACCACAAAGTTCAAGCCTTCATTCAGAATAATATTTCCTGGCGTATCCTAGTGTAATGCAAGTATTCGGATGAATTTCATTACACATAATAAAAAAAGGATATTGCTCCCTAAATTCCGTAAAATCAATTGTAGATTTTCTCATTAGCGACATCTGTGGGGATTTAGGGGAATGAAAATGGCTTTGTACAGGCCGCATGGAAAAGGCGCTTACAACTCATATATGAAAGCTTCACGCAATTTGAACATATATACAACTTCCAAAAAATGAATAAGCATGGTATATTCTATCATGGGTGGAAATGGCGAATGTTACAATTGTGTAAAGTGATCACTTAAGCCTACCAAAAGACAGGTCATAAGTCCTGTTACACCCAAATGACTTCTATACCTACTTTCCCATAATTAATACAGTTTCGTCTCTGTGAGATATCTATAATATACACTAATTGAGAAAAAATATTCTTCGAACAAGTAGCTTTCAGGATATAGCGCGTATATATATATACGTGCGTATACATAAGCTGTTTACGTACATAAACAGCTCGAGACCAGTCACTGGTGTGTCATGGCCTAAACCTTGACGATTGCAGACTATTTGAAGAGAAAGTTGAAACGCGTGCATTTTTCGCAGCGATGCTAAAATAAGTATTACCCGCAGCATTAAAATTTAAAATTATTATCTCCCCAAGTGTACCAACCTTTCAAACATTGAACTACGATCAAACTAAGGCAGAAATCTACATGAGAAGTGTTGTAGACTAGCTCTGTTACATCCTGTATTTTTTCAAAATACTAATTGAACTTTGTGGATTCCAGATGAGCAGGCGCCTACTTGTTCGTTCTCCGTCAAACATAACAACTTCGTTGTCTGTCTGTCCATCCGTCCATCTGTTTGTCTGTCCCCGCAACTTCGTGTAAGAATTCACGGCTTAAAAAACGAAATTAAACGGCCGGATATGGGGATTGAACCCCGGGCCACCAAACCCGAACCGGCCGCTTCACGCGTGTTGCTACGCCCGCCTTTCCGTGGAGCGCCAAAAAGATGCTATAAATATATACTACGGATTGGCAACTACGCTAACCAATGTTACATCATTTTTGACAGGTTGCAGCTAGTTTAGTAATAATTGAAATCGATAGATAGCAGAACATACCTTGAAGGTACATAATATTGTTTGTAAATTTTTTAATGATTTTTTTCTATGGATTTAATGTAATTCATGAACTCACTTCAAGAGTGGTGTAATTTACTAAATCTAACCTAATCTAAAGGCTATCTTTATATTATTTTTGCTCGCGTACACCTTATTATAGTTCAGTCAAGTTAGGTTACGCTGAAAACAACAATAACAAGTTTTTTGGTCTTGCTTTTAGCTGTTATGACAAAGAAAGAGACAGAGGTTTCAATCTTCATCCTACATGTCTCCTTATTCTCAACTAAATTATTTAAATTTATTTTAAAAAAGTATTAACAAACATTTTTAAATATGCTTGGGTTTCCCTGCCTACGCGCGCAGGTTGTCGATATTAAGTTGTTTATTTGTGGTAATTCAATGAGAAGTTGCCACCTATTGGTCACTCGCGAAACTGCTGCGATCCGAATGAAACTTTGCTAAATAAATATGTTTCACAGAATATTCAAATTCTACGATAGCGATATTGTAATAACTATCGTATTTAATATCTTGATTTTAATAAATGATTAATATAAAATATACACTTATTACATTATTACATTATTTGAAAAATACATTTATTTTATAAACTGTAATAAAACAAAATTTATTCTAAGGTTTTTGTCTTGTATTTTTTTATGCCGTAGGATCGAATAGTTGTATCTCTTATAATTATTTTGCCTATCTAGTAAGATAAATTACTAGACTATTTTTATCATGCCAATGATGACGTCAGTTTTTATTTTTAATAAATAAAAATGTAAAATTTATACCAACAACATTGTTAAAAATCAAAAAATATATTTTGGAAAATTGACATTTGACGCAAGTTTTATATAAAAACAAATTAAAATTATTTTTCTGATGAAGAATTTAGAACCGGTTGCAATTTTTAGTACAAAACTTACTTGTTTAAATACAAAGTTTTATTATATGTATAAATTATCAAACATGATAAACCGCAGTGGTTTACAAATAAGTATTTAAAATATAATATATAATGAAATATACGATATAGGATATAAATGAAACAGAATATGAATAGTAATTCTAACGTTTATTAGGTGTTGCCACTTATCAGATTTTAAATTTGTTTTGTAATCATTTTCTTTTATTATATATTCGTTCGCTAATAAAATATGCAGCTGTGTCATCCGCCAATCATGCATAACTATATAAATTTCTTGCCTATGTCGCCTAGTAACATAAAACATCTAAGATCGCTTTCAATTTTATCAGGCGCGCGATTATCATATTACTCGAAGTTAATTATTTTTAAAATGAAACACGAATTACTTTGTTTTCACCACTATATTAGATTAAAAAATCTACATGTTTCGCGAATAATGTTCTCTTCCTCAGGATTATTGTGTACTGAAGAAGAGAACATTGTTCTCGAAACATGTAGATTTTTTAATCTAATGTAGTGGTGAAAACAAAGTAATTTGTGTTTTATTTTAATAATAATGTCACCACAAAGTTCAAGCCTTCATACAGAAGAAGAAAAAATATTCTTCGAACAGTTAATTATTTTGTTACTCATCTTCATTGCAGACGAATTATTTGCACTCAATGTTATATATAAATGGGCTGGTTATTATATATAAACATAAAATAACTATCTGGCCGACGTTTCGGATCCCACTGCAGGGTCCATCACCAGGCCTGATGTGTTGTGTGTGAACATCACAACACATCAGCCTGCAATAGGATCTGAAACGTCGACCAGGCAAAATATCCCAGAAAACTACACGCAGAATCTTCTGAACAGCCGTGAAACCTGAGAAGTTTTTATATATAGCACCTTTTTTATACGGCGGTCCTTCTATACTAGGAGTCACCTTATTAGACGTGGAACCTAGGCGTGGTTTCTTAGAATAGAAACAATGGCTGGGATCCTAAATAATATAGACCTAAGTCTTAGCGCAATTCTAAGCGCGCATATAAAATGTAAAAATTCTAAATAATTACCGCGAGGCCCGCCATTGTTCGCCTTCCTGTTATACTTATCGCGATTTAAATATCGCTGGCCATTCAATGTTTCCATGTCTTGAATTATAATTCAAAACCAAACGGTTTTCTATTGCTCCAAATGGCGAACTTGCTAAATTAACATTGTCTTGTTTTTAATAATTTAATAACGCATGGCGGTACGTGTTAGAAGTTTCTATTAATAGACAAACAAAAGTGATTTAGAAAAAAACGTGAGAGCTAATCGCTCGTTTTTCATCCTGCAAAAACAGCTGAAACTTTTTCGAATAATTTTCATGAATTTTTTAAAAAATGGAGCGTGGCTTAGGCGTTCTAACCAGTAACTTTACGATCTGTAACTAATGTCACAAAATTTATAGAATTAAGGGGGCTTCGATGGCTAAACTATTTTGAGCGTACAAATGATACGCTACCCCGAAATGGCTTCTCAATAATGAACCTAAGGGATGAAAAAAAAATCTTAAATTTTCTGGTAAAAGGTTCAAACCCAAGCAAGGATCTTTACTACTGACCAACTTTGTATATACCATCTTCTTGCCTATTAGCTGGCTTGAGTGTTCACTTTAAACAATGCAAAGTTTACTGATTTAGAACATATATACAACATTTAAAAAATTGATAATGTGTGCATGTTCCTACGGTGGAATCGGTGAACTGCATTGCATTGAGTAAAGTGATCACTCAAGCCGGCTCACAAGTCACAGGCCCTAGGCCACCCTATAAAGGCTTCCTTACACGATTACCATGTTAGTGAATGTGTGAGACTAAAATAAAAAATAAATAAATAAAAATTTGTCAAACCTCGAATGTAGGAGGCGTAAATAATAATTTGCATCTTATGCCCTTTCAATGTGCAGTATTTATCGTCTTTTAGAGGTAAAACTCACTTAATATTTGCTTAATATCACGCAATATTTGCCAAAATGATATATGATTACAAACATTCATGTTTTTCCCTCTCTATTCCAGGTAAAAATCAGTAAGTGAATATTCCGTGTCTATTTATACTTATTTAGTGATAAAACTCATAATTTGAACATTTTCAATAATTTTAATAGCAAATATTTAATTTTTAAACCTCATTATCTCAAAAATACTCCAGTATCACTAAGTGAGTTTTACCTCTAAAGAAATGATACAGTATATTTTTGACGGGCTATGGAGAAGCGGTGGTGTCTATGTCGGTTCGTCGTAATTTCGTTTTTACTTCCTTTCTTTTAACTCCTGGCGTCTGCTTGCTTGCTTGCTTGACGAAAAAACTTTGGATCGATTTTTAACCCTTTTCCCGTGATCCAATCGAGCTGAAACTTTGCAAGTAGACTCATGGCGACGATCAAGAATATCAATAAAATTTTCGTTAAAAAAAAAAATATATAGTATAATTTTGGAATTTTCAAATTTTTAATGGTTTTTTCATACAATTCAGTAAGCTATATGGAGATTCCGACGCATACGGTAGACACGAAACCCGAAAATGAGAAAGGGAGTACTGTAAAAACTTTTTTAGTTTTTTACGTGTGAATTCCGGGAAGTTATGGACTACTACTGAGAACGAAAATATTATATTTGGATTAAATTAGTAACAAAAACCCGTAAGCCGTACGATTTTTATTTTCTCAAAAAAAATACATATGCTTAGGGGTAGTTATGAGGGCCTTCACACGTGATTTTTTATCACGGGTCAGGGGTCGCCATCCCGGTCTGCGGCGCGACGGCCGAGGAGGTGCGCGCCACAGAAAACGCCATTTTTATTTTGTTACCTCACACCGGGGAGCGCGGAACTACCTGACCCTGGCCGTCCCCTCACCTGTTGGTCCCGTGATGGATGAGGGCCGCTTCGCTTCCAAGTCACTGCCCGCCCCAAACCACTTTGTCGTGAGGCGGCAGACGGAGGCCTTTATTTCTGCTCTGAAAGGATAATATTGTGAAAAGAAATCTTCGAGAAATGCAAATAACCCTCTTTTGCCCGAGGTTATATTTGATTGTTTACGCGAGTGTTTGTACATAAATGTATTCGTACGATCATGTCGCTCGGGCCTACAGGAAGACACAGAAGTGGGATACAGCAGAAACTTGGCCGGTAGATTCCTGACTGTGTTGTGAGTCTAAAGTGTTCAAGCAACCATGACGTAATATCAGTAGTTATGGAGATATGCAATATCAAAGTTTGCATTTTTGTTTCAAAATTTTTTTACTTATTTTTTGCAAAAAGTTGAACTATCATTACAGTGACTCACGTCGATTATAAAAAATTCGTTCACTTTAATACAAGTCGAATAAAATGATAAAAACCTTGCAAAAATTGAAAAAATCCAGGTTTTTATCATTTTATTAAAGCTCGGGCCTACAGGAAGACACAGAAACTTGGCCGATCGATTCCTGACTGTGCTGTGAGTCTAAAGTGTTCAAGCAACCATGACGTAATATCAGTAGTTATGGAGATATGCAATATCAAAGTTTGCATTTTTTTTTCAATATTTCTTACTTATTTTTTGCAAAAAGTTGAACTATCATTACAGTAACTTATATCGATTATTAAAAATTCATTTGCTTCAATACGTCTTAAATAAAACGATAAAAACCTCGTAAAAAATTACTTTTTTCAATTTTTGCAAGGTTTTTATCATTTTATTCGACTTGTATTAAAGCGAATAAATTTTTCATAATCGACATAAGTTACTGTAATGATAGTTCAACTTTTTGCAAAAAATAAGTAAGAAATATTGATAAAATGCAAACTTTGATATTGCATATAACATAGTCAGGAATCTACCTGCCTTTCTGCTACTAGCTCTGGTACACCCTGATTATTTAAAATATATTATTATAGATGTCTCACACAGATCAAGCTATTTTTATGGTATGGAAGTCTGGGTGTTTACAGGGCTGTCATTGGCTGGGCTAATCGATCGCTTTACGCAGTGTACCTTTCCACCCATGATTGACTACCACATCTATCAAATTTTGTAAAGTTATATCGTCATGATCGTATATCGTCAGTTGTATCGTCATGATCGTAATGACGGATGTGCAAAAAATCCCATATTCACTTTTTTGGATCGTTAAAAAGTGAAAAAAAGAATCCATCTTATGGTATATAAAAAGTATATTTTTTCTCATTAATTTAACCGTCGTTATACGAAGATGGTATAACGACGGTTCTGATTGGCGATCCTAGAACAATGCAGCATGTGTAAAAACGTCGTTGTACTGCGCTGACTATATTTGAGGTTTAAAAGGTATCAACTTTAAATAACTAACCCAAGTTTCTAAGGAAAATCTTTTGTAGTTATCGAGCTATGACATAAAGTGTCTTTACGTAAATAATACTTCAAACTGCTCTCCTGCAAACTTGAGAAAAATCACATGCGTCGTTATTCTACGATTATGACGAATTATGTTGTACATATATACAGGGTTATTTGTAAAACATTAATAACCTCGTAGGACTATATTTCTGCCTTGATTATGAGTCGAAAATGTTCAAGCTATTATGACCTTATATCAATAGTTAAGGAGATATGCGACATCAAAGATTGCATTTTTTTTCAATATTTCTGACTTATTTTTTATAAAACTATTGGACTATCATCACAGTAACTCATATCGATTACGAAAAATTCGTTCGTTTCAATACAAGTTAAATAAAATGATAAAAACCCTGAAAAATTCCAATTAGAATTTGAAGGTTTTTATTTTTTTATTTGACTTGTATTAAAGGAAATGAATGTTTCATATTCGATATAAGGCAGGAACATAGTCCTGCGAGGTTATTATTGTTTTACAAATAACCCTGTATATGATATTTATTCTTTTTATTAAACACAAACCATGCTCTATATCTTTGCTGCTGTTCGTAGCTCATGTTGTGTTGTGATATTATCTTTTTTTTTCAATACGTCCATTGAGATAGCACACTGCACTATAAATCGTAAAGAAGAAAAAGACAGGGAGACATTGAGTTGAGAGAAGAATAATGAAAGCAGATTGAATTCGATGGAAATTAAATCATGTGGTGAATCCATTTGTGATAAAGAATTTTTTTAAATATATATTTATTATAATATTTGTATATATCTACTTCTTTTATATGAGTAATACCGCCAACATAACTATCAAAATATCTTAATGAATTGTCTTTTGTTTCATTTTTTTAATAAGTAATTATTAATAATCATTTAAATTTAACTACTAGCCCAATTCTAAAATTTTTTCCTATAATTGAAAGTAATCAAAAACTTCAGTATCTCATAATATTTTTAAAATAATTATTCAAATAATTTACAAAAACAAGAAATAAAAGACATATTTCATTCTGATATTTTGACAGTTATACCGATGACGATGGAAAGGTTTTTCTGAAACATGTTGGTGGAATTACTCATATAAAAGAAGTAGATATTAGGTCCTTACATATGAAAATGGCGTTTAGAATGGGAGGAACATAAAGCCGATTTTTTTTTATTATAATATATTTATTTAATCAAAGTATGTACCATTGCTATCTATGCACTTTTGCCATCTCATAGGTAGTTCATCGATCCCTTTACTAAAAAAACCATTCGGACGGGAATCAATAAAATCTTTGAAGGCGGTTTGGACTGCCCCATCGGAGTTGAATTTTTTCCTTTGCAAGAAGTTATCCAAATTTCGAAAAAAATGGTAATCTGTTGGGGCAAGGTCCGGAGAGTACGGTGGATGTCTTAGACATTCCAATTGAAGCTCCTCTAATTTGGTATCCGTCTGTTGTGCAGTGTGTGGTCTAGCGTTATCATGAAGCAGCAGTGGCCTAGAGCGATTAACCAGCCTCGGTTGTCTAGCAGCTAGCTTTTCCATCATGGTTTGCAGTTGCTGACAATAGACATCTGCCGTAATCGTCTGGCCAGATTTAAGAAAGCTGTATTGAACGACACCAGCACTATTCCACCAAACGCTCACAAGTAACTTTTTTGGAGTCAATTTTCGCTTGGGGCATGGTTTAGCTGGTTCGGCAGGGTTCAGCCATTGCGATGAGCACTTCCGATTATCGTACAGGATCCACTTTTCATCACAGGTAATGATTCGATTTAAAATCCCTTCATTATTGTGCCGGTTGAGTAATGCAACGCAGCAGTCAACGCGCGTTTGTTGATTTGCTTCACTCAATTCGTGAGGTACCCCCCTTTCAAGCTTTTTCACCTTACCAATTTGCTTCAAGTGGATTAAAACAGTTTTATCACTAACACCGCAGCCTGCAGCTAACTCGGAGGTGGTTTGCGATGGATCCGCTTCCACAATAGCCTTCAATTCTTCATTATCAACTTTGGTCTCCGGCCGTCCACGGGGCTTGTTCTGCAGGTCGAAATTTCCAGAACGAAAACGTTGGAACCAAAAACGCACTATGTTTTCTTTTGCGGCACCGTCGCCATACACATCATTAATCCTTCGAGCCGTTTCTGCAGCACTGGTGCCACGGTGGAACTCGTACTCGTAAATAACGCGATATTTCAAGTTTTTCATTTTGTAAACTGAGTGACGCAAAGAAAAAAACAATTGAGGAAAAAACAAATGAATTATAATTTTCAAAACACAAATACATGAGTAAATAGCTGTATAAATTTGGATTTGGAATTCCTAACCAAAGAGAAGATATTTGAGATCAAATTTGCCAGTACGGCAAAACGCCAATTTCATATGTAAGGACCTAATATATACAAAATTTATAACTAATAATTTTTTAAATGTCAATCTACAATGTTGCTGAACCAATTGAAAAAAAAAGAGTAAAGAATTAATCAATTATAAAATAGTGTAAAGCAGATCTTAGCGTTGCAAAAATGAGGTAGAATAGTAAAAATGAAATATGACACCAATGTTGATGTGTACCAGAGGAAGATGTGCGTGGAATACTTTACAAGACCAAGTTAACACGATAATGGAAAATGGTCATGTAAGAAGCCTTAATAATCGACGAGGATAGAGTTGTCTGATGAAGAGTGTGTCTGGCTGCCTGCCCTCGGCATTAGTTCAATCAGTTAGTCGGTGAGGCATTTAGTTGAATAGATTACACGTTTTCTCAAGACCGAGGGAGAGATACCCCACGCCGATACGCAATTTGTTCTATTCAATCAATCGTCGAATAATCCCACGCTAATTGGAGAAACTACACCGCCCCTGACGAGCCGAACCGTCCGCGACAGCCGAAAAAAGGCAGACGATAATTGTGAAACTGGCCGCCTCCACAATAGCTAGCGTAACTGATTGCCGGCTGCATTTTGGGCTGCAGTTACTGTTAACAATATGCATCAAGATGCAGGCCGCGCTTAGCGCGCACCGTCGACCGTGAATCCGCCCGCCGAATTTTGCGCATTTGCTGCAGAAAATTGGACAAAGCCGAATTCCGCTACGTTCTGTGGTCTCGCGAGGTTTTCCCATTGCGTTTTGTTCGCTTTATTTGTCAGAATGCAGGTAGACCCGCTAGGGGGTACCTCCTAATCGAGGCCGTCTACCTTTCCGCGTAGGCAATTATTTTTATAAATAAAATATTTTGAGTTATTCGTGTACTGTCGGAACCACAGTGAGCGATGTTTCTAATTGGGTATGAAAATAATTCACCGCGGGAATGTTAAATAGAGAGGTTAATTAATTAATTAGCGACACGATTTCCAAAGTGATACTATTTATAAATGTACAGTAAAAGGTGAAATGATTGTATCAACAGTTAACAAACTCCTACATCAACTAATTGAAATATGCCTCCATTCCAAACTGCAAAACGCGAATCATACATTGACTGCATATTGATTGGTAAATGACACTAAATGATAAAAGTTACATAAACCTAGATGAGCACTTATTGTTTGTACGATAGTATGATTCTATTATATAAATAAACATGTAGTACAATTTTTTTCGTAAAAATATTGAATCTTATTTATTTTGGATGTTTTCGTTTAAAAGAAAACATCTTTCGTGCACATGGTGTGGTTTATTTTTCAAGTAAATAACTTTAGCGTTTTCCTCTTTAATCAAATATATAGATACATCGGATAGGTACGTTAATTTAAATTTTAACATGGTAATTAAGTAATCGTTCATCTTATATTGCATTGGCAATGCTACCTTTCTAGCTTGGTGTAAATATTATATGTATCGGTTTCTATAGTGCTTGTCGCCTTTTCTGAGAGAATTTAATTTTCGCTGCTTTATCTACAATCTACTACAATATTGGCTATATCCATAAGCATACAATCAATACGACATAAGCATGTTAATTCAATTATATCTGGTTATTCTTAATAAAATAGACAAAAAAACATTTATAATTTCGTCTTTATGAGTCATCTATAATATATCTTGATTAATGATGTCTCTGGCGACAAAATCCAGTACTGTGTTCTAAAAAAATTTGAACAAATTCAAAATATGCTGAATGTAGGAGAAAATGAAACTCATTACACATATAAAGGATAGCGCTTAAAAAAAATTCCAATCACAAATAGATATCTCATTAGTGACATCTGTGGTTAATTTAGAGGCCCCAGTACACGATTTTCGTATTTGCTCTCGATTTGCTAAATTTAACGTAAACCTATTAAATCATTTTGCAAAACCCATAGCTAAACAGGATTTTAATCAATTTTATTTTGATATATCCATTTATTCTTGAAGCATTTCCTTAAAAAAATATGAACTAATATATTGTTATAACATCAATAAAATTATAACTCCGAAACACTATTTTGGTTTTCATGCAATAGAGTTATCTTTGGTACACTAATGTCGTATATTTTCAAATAAAGACCATATATTTTATTTACAAATTGATTGTATAAAGTTTGAAAAAGAAGTGGTGCTATTCAGACATTAATATTTTTCGACAAGTTGTTAAATATACCGTTTTAAAAAATACAAAAATTAAACGTTCTGTTTCCTATATTGCAGTATCCATAAGCCAATAAAATTTGTCATTATTATAAAAATATTTAAAAAATTATACCTCATACTCAAGAATTCTAATTAATTAAATCGTATTGTTTGTTAAAATGATCATTTTTCTTTCAAGTCAGACTTCGGTTGGACTGTCCACCGAAGTTGGATAATTAGAACATACATATGAAACGGGTTGTAAAATTTAAATATATATGTACAACTTCCAACAATTTGATAGATGTGGTATTGTATCATGGGTGGAAATGGTAAACGTTACATTGTGTAAAATGATCGCCTGAGTCAGCCACGATAGATCGTAAGCCCAATGAACTCACAAATACATCCAAACCTACTTTCCCATAAAAAAATAATAATAATTTCGTTTCTATGAGATATCTATGATATATTAGGTCCTTACATATGAAATTGGCGTTTTGCCGTACTGGCAAATTTGATCTCAAATATCTTCTCTTTGCTGTTTTAATCCACTTGAAGCAAATTGGTATGGTGAAAAAGCTTGAAAGGTGGGTACCTCACGAATTGAGTGAAGCAAATCAACAAACGCGCGTTGACTGCTGCGTTGCATTACTCAACCGGCACAATAATGAAGGGATTTTAAATCGAATCATTACCTGTGATGAAAAGTGGATCCTGTACGATAATCGGAAGCGCTCATCGCAGCGGCTGAACCCTGCCGAACCAGCCAAACCATGCCCCAAGCGAAAATTGACTCCCAAAAAGTTACTTGTGAGTTAGTTTGGTGGACTAGTGATGGTGTCGTTCACTACAGCTTTCTTAAATCTGGCCAGACGATTACGGCAGATGTCTATTGTCAGCAACTGCAAACCCATGCTAGCTGCTAAACAACCGAGGCTGGTTAATCGCTCTAGGCCACTGCTGCTTCATGATAACGCTAGACCACACACTGCACAACAGACGGCTACCAAATTAGAGGAGCTTCAATTGGAATGTCTAAGATATCCACCGTACTCTCCGGACCTTGCCCCAACAGATTACCATTTTTTTCGAGATTTGGATAACTTCTTGCAAAGGAAAAAATTCAACTCCTATGGGGCAGTCCAAACCGCCTTCAAAGATTTTATTGATTCCCGTCCGAATGGTTTTTTTAGTAAAGGGATCGATGAACTACCTATGAGATGGCAAAAGTGCATAGATAGCAATGGTACATACTATGATTAAATAAATATATTATAAAAAAGAAAATCGGCTTTATGTTCCTCCCATACTAAACGCCAATTTCATATGTAAGGACCTAATATATCTTGAAATAGACAGCATTTCACGTCGTATTTGTCGCTTCGCTTTCGGTTAAAGTGCACATTTCTCCTTGCGCAGTGACACGCCGCATGTCGTGTCACTGTGTTAAGCCAAAATGTCCTTGAGCGCGGAGTACATTGTCCTCGCGGTGGTTTATTTTCCCGTGCATAAGACCCAGTTCATAGTTTCCCCGGGCGTGTGTGCGGCGGCGGGCTCACCACCACGCGCGCAAGGAAATTCGGCTGACACATTATACGCTTAGGACAATGTCCTTTCGTTGTATGGGTGAGTTCGCGATCTGCGGCCCTTACACAGGGTGCACATAAAGTTGCGTTTCCGAAGTTTACATGTCCTGACTGCGTTGGAATTTAATACAGGATTTATTAATTACTGATTAATCGATTAGCCAAACGTACAAAGTCACTTAACACTATTTGACCTAACGCTGTTATTTAAATTAAACTATTTCCTAAATTTATCACTCGTAAATAGTACACTTTATAATACTTCAACACTTTATTCGTTATTCACTAGAACATTCCATCCAATTTCCGAACGTTTTATTTCGCTACGTAAGAACTTTCGTATTTCGCTGTTGAATTACCGCTCACTTGGCCCCCCTCGCCTTCGCAACTCGCGGCTGTGTTCGCTTCCGTGCCGCTGTCAAGCGCGCCCTAAAACTGCAACCGCCCTTACTCCCGTATGCGGTCTTATTTAGATTGGCTAATGCTGACATCGAAACCTCCAGACGTTTCCAGTGTTTACGAGAACTTTCTCATGACTTCCAGGCTTTTGTAGATGTTTAAGCCGTAAATTACGCTAGGCCGTTCTGGAATCTTTGTTAGTGTTGTGATCATTTCAAACAACTGTCACTTTACATGAGTGCGTGATTCTTCTTAGCCTCGTTACAATATTAATTAAAAATCCATCCTGCCGAAAAGTTTTACATTAGGGAACTACCATTAATAGTACCTAACTTTATTGTAAACAGCTTGTATTTATATCCATAGTTAAGACGGTTATATAAATTTTAGGCATGAAAAGAAACAAAATAGTGTGTCAGCATTTAAAATATTTTTTTCAATAAACAGATTTTGTGAAATTAATGGGTGAAATTTTATTTTACGCGTCTCTCTGCCAAATTTCAGAGCCATCGTTGGTCAAGAAGTGTATCAAATATTCATTACTAAATTTTGTGGCTGACGAACAAGTGAAGATAAATAAAAGTGTTGCATAAATCAGTAATAAGCATAAGATGTTATAACTAACCACAACGCAAGCAATCCGGACTATCCACAATTTACAACCCTAACATAAAATACAAAATAAAACAGTGGATCCGAAACAAGGGGAGAGATAAAATTGACACACTTACACACACTATAACCTCATAAATATGATATATTTTTTATTATGTTACTTTAATCACTTTATTATGTTACTTCAATATACAATACTTCATCAAATACAAATAAATATTTTACTATATATCACCATACTATGTTTTGTACCTACACACTATTGTAAATTATGCCTGTCCCAACACAGATATTTCTAGTGAGACAGGCACAGTCCAACCAAAATTTTATATTTTAATTAAATAGAAATAAACAAATAAAATAAAAACAAATAAAAACGCCGTTTCCCGGCAGGAGTACATAGAGAGGATAGAACGACAAATTCTTCTGTCTGGGCACACTACTTTTGCTTCGGCTACATTCATACATCTTCTCATGCCAGGTCTTTTGTGGATGCTCTCTATCCCTGTTGCTTTCAACACTCGCCCCGTATATTTTTCTATCTTTTCTTTTCCTCTTTTCTCTTTTCTTTTCTTTTTTTTCTTTTTTTCCTTCTTTTTTTTCTTCCATCTTTTCTTCCATCTTTTCCTCCCCCATACGTTCTAAATGATCAAATCATCTTAGCACTCCTTTCTTTATTCTGTCTACAACAAGATGTTCTAAACCTGCATAAATAAGTTCATATATAAGGGCATGAGCAACTTGTCGGATCTTTGGGCCTCCGACCCTACTCAGACAAGGAGATGAAGATGATGATGATAATATATGGGCATGGATTTAGAGGATATGAGTGAGTACCAAACCGAACTGTGCTTTCTGTGTACATGACATTCATGAAGTCCACCGCAAAAAAAAAGTGTTTTCTGCTACACGAGTATTTGTTGTCTGTGTAAAAACTCAGTATTATTTTTATGAATTATCGCGTTCGAGTATTATAAACCTATTCTTTATTAAATTTTTTAATTTATTTTTCAAATTATTTTTATATAGGAAAAACGTGTAGAAATTTTGTTATTAAAGTTAAGGAACACTTAAGGTTTTTAAATTTATTTAATAGCAATAATTATTCTGAATTTTCTCACCATCTTTTGGCTATGGATCATTCTTTTGATATTAATAAGGGTTTACAAATTTTACATACAAATTATACAGAACCACAGTTTGATAAATTAGAAATTTTGGAAATAAGAAAAAGTGTTAATAGTAAATTGAATATTATAAATAACCAGATCATTTTTACAAATAGTTAAGTAGATTCATTTTCCATATATAACTTTTTTATATTTCGATTATCTATACATTTAAATTTAATTTTGTTAGTATACACTTATTATCCAGAGGAAGGGGCCATGGGCTCAGAAACATGTCGAATTTTTTTCAATTAAAAAGTGGTGTAAACAAAGTTTATTTCTATAAATTATAACTACTCTTTATCCGCTACCTCGTATAAATGAACAAGCACCTAGCAATTTGGAATCGATCGAAGAAAAAGAAAAAAAAATTCTCATTGGTAACGTCTCTACGAACCACCGTGTTTTTAGAGCTTCGTCAGTGTGCGTAACTTGCGAATTCTTATGTATATGCAATTCTTTTTTTATCCCTCGCACTTGTATGCGAACGATTTCGCTCGCGAAAAAATACGTCTATGCATCTGGTAGAATATTCATCTGCACATACTGCGTGGGTGTGCGTGTTCGTGTGAGTGTGTCCGTGTGTATTTGCGTGTTGTGGTCCGGTCTGCAAAGGCGGTCTCTTTTCTATTGCTATTGTCGATTCCCTGAAAAAAGACATTAATGAAAAAATATTTGGATTCCTCTATAAAGGGTTCGGTGAATGCAGGGAACAAAGCTCGTTGTTTAGTCCAATTTTTTCCCTGCCGTTGCGCTGACCTTGGCGTCGATGAAGCCCGCAAGTGGGGAATAGTAAATGGGTAATTGAATACGTTTTGTGGAAATCCATTTTTACTCCCTTTATATTAACTCGTGGCGTCTGCTTGCTTGCTTGACGAAAAAACTTTGGATCGATTTTTAACCCTTTTCCCGTGATCCAATCGAGCTGAAACTTTGCAAGCAGACTCGTGGCGACGATCAAGAAGATCTGTCAAATTGTCGTTAAAAAAAATTAATAATTATAGTATAATTTTGGATTTTTCAAATTTTTAATGGTTTTTTCATACAATTATGATAATACTCCGACGCATATGGTAGACACAAAACCCGAAAATGAGAAAGGGGGAATTATAAAAACATGATTTTTATGGATTAATTTTTAGTTATTATGAATATAACACTTTAACTTTGTTTTTTTCACTACTTAATTTGTATGTATAACACAACATGTTTCGTAAATGATAGGGTCGTTGGACAAATTTGAATAGCGAACAGTACATTTACGATAATTGAATGAAATCATTGATTTTATTATTAATATTATTAATATTTAAAGCATTAACTTTGTGGTTAGACATAATAACAGAATGTTAGTAAACTTAGTAAAAACCATTACCAGATTTACGGTCTACCGGTTTCGAGACGTACCCGTCTCTTCGTCAGGACCAACACTACACTACTATATTCACAACACTATACACCCCAACCATAGTATTGTTATAGTGGTAATAGTTTAAAAATACTATGGTTGGGGTGTATAGTGTTGTGAATATAGTAGTGTAGTGTTGGTCCTGACGAAGAGACGGGTACGTCTCGAAACCGGTAGACCGTAAATCTGGTAGTAGTTTTTACTAAGTTTACTAACATTCTGACATTGATTTTAGTATATATATGTATATTTATTAAAAAATCAATTTTTTATAGTATATCCATAGTGGTTAACGAGTTATCAATATAATCAATAAAAAATATAAAAAATATGTAAGTCTCAAGACGCCTTGTGCGAGTTTAGGTTTACTCGTTATCTTTATAGTTTAGTTTTAGAATAAATATGATAAAGAGTGTGTATTATGTGTGATAATGGAGATTGAAAAACTAACAATAAAATACTTCAATTAAGTAGTAACCTACTTCATTGAATGCTAATTAATTAACTATTGTATATGTAAAATAAATTTAAAGTTTATTGTAAATTTTTAACATTTTTTTAAAGGAGAGATGTGCTTAATTAACAACTGTATAATTAGTTATTCAACTCCCATATACTTATTTATAATTTTTGTTATATTCTAGAATTCCAATTTTAATATTTAATATACGAGTACGTTGTATCCTGATGAAGGGACTATTTGTCCCGAAACATTTTATTTATTCAACTAATGGTGGTTTAATACAAAGTGTGTCTATTTTCTAATTATTTATTTATTAAAACAAAGTAAGACAAAATATATTTTTAAAAAAGATTAATTAATTCGTTGCAATTTTTACATGAAAAATTAATACACAATTAATAATATATAATAGTGCAATATATTATTATTTAAATGATAAAATAAAAATCCATTTAAAAAATTTAAAAATGATTCATGCAATGATAAAAAGAAAACACGTAAGGTAAACAATACAAAACATGAGTAAATATTTTTTTAAAAAGATAGAGAACAAAATATAATTAAAATTTGAAAAATAATTAATTCAATGCAGGTTAGAAAACACATTAGATAAACAATACAAAAACTTGAGTAAGTATTTAAAAATAAAAAAATAAAATACAATTTATATATCTGATAGGTGAAATAAAATTGCTTTAAAAATTTGGTCAGGATTATCCAAAATCAAAACATAAACTTAAAAAGTAAATGAGCAGTAATTAGGACACTTTAAAATAAATAAATATATATAATTTATGGGGAATAAAACCTAAGTTTATACGTGTATGTGTTATGTTTCTGCATTAACCCTGCTATTAACAAAAATTAAATGATATTATGTTATAAAACATTTACTTTATTCATTAAATAGTAGGTAAGTGTATTGTCAATATCCTCGCCCGGTGATCCAGTGGTCGGTGGTTCGAGCCCCATTCCATAAGAGCATAGAACGAGCGTTTAGCGAATCAATTGATCTGACGCATTCGCACTCCTATTTTCATAATAAAATATGTATTACGTATTCATTTATTCATCCGTTATATCAAAAATAAAAATATAATTAAGGCACAGCCTCCCCACGCAGAGAAAATCTCGTTATTTTCGCAACATCATTACATTACATAATTCCGAAAGGGTTACGATATTTCTTTGATTAAAAATCTTCAACAAGAGTGGAGAAAACATCGCACAAAAGAATTTAAAAATAATTTTTCATTACGCAACCGACAGACGCGTCGGCGATCATTTTTTTTTGGCCGCTCAGTTTCCCGTGACCTTCGCGGGGCGTGGGTTCGACGACCCCGAATTTCGGAGGCCGGAGTCAATCAGGCCCTGTAAAGTGAAAAATCTGCGACGCACACCCGCGCGGCCGCGGCGCGCCTCGCCTCACACAGGCACAAGAAGTGCATTCGGTCGAATGACAGGATCTTCGCCGAGACAGCCTCCCGCCCTCTCCGTGTGCAGCGAGATCCTAGGGCCGTGTCCACGCGACGACAAGAGATGAGATGAATCTCACTGCTGTGTGTATACATGTAGATATTTACGTGCATGTAAAAAAAAACGCGTAGAAAACGTATTACAAATACATGGCATGCTTAACCTGGAGGATCTGATATATGTAGAAAAGATAAAGATGATTTATAGAATAAATAATAAGTTGTTGAAAACGAATATCGTCCTTTGCCAGAACAGTGACGTGCATAGACAACGAGAACAAGAGACTAAATAAGAAGTAATACACCGAGAATCAACAGAGAGAGATATGGTTTCTTATACACTGCGATCGACTTCTATAATGGGATCCCCAATTCCATAAAGGAATTGAATAGTGTGGAACTTTTCAGTGAACGGCTGAAGGGACTCGTGTTGGAGAGGAGATAACTGTTTGACAAGTCAATGGGATTATATTTAATATGTTTACCCATTTATTTTACTGTATTTCTTGTCCCCTTACACCAGCATATAATTGCTGTTTGGGGACATGATATTTACTTATATATGTACCTTTTAATAAGTGTCATTAGGATAGAAAAGTACCTTAACTTAATAATAAAAAAACATAAGTACTCATATTCATAATAATAATAAGTACTCAGCCAAAGAACGCAAGTAATAGGATGTTTAAACATTACCAAATACAACAAAACAGCCATACAACACCATTACAATTATCCAGGTGTTAAATTTTTCAATAATTTACCAATGAATATCAGAACTGAAGAACAATATACAAAATTCAATAAATACATAAAACAGATAGAATAATGCACAATTAAAATAAAAAAATTGTTAGAATTTTAGAAATAACTGTACTCCGAAAATAATTTGTATACTTGAGTCACTAATATTTATTTTATGATGGTTATATTTCTCTACACTGTTCCATTTATTGACTTACTTATCATTCATGCTCTTATGCACTCCTGTCCCCAAACAAAATTTTTATCTTTTCTGGGGACAGTTAAACACATATTAAAAAATGTAATATTCACTGTCATGGTAACATGTATCTTTTTATTTTATATTCAATAAAGAATTCTATATTTCAAAAAAAAACTCAGAGATTAGCTTGGTAAAAAGGGACAATAAGTCAAGTCCGGATAAATGAGTTCCGATTTGACAGCGAGATTACGTCAGAAATCATGTATCTAACCATCACGCTGTTTCCCTGCAGGGAGGATAGAACGCCACATTTTTCTACCTTGGAACATCACTTTTTCTCCGGCTACATTCGTACATCTTCTCATGCGTTCTCTATGGTTGTTGAAGCTTTTAACAGGGCCGTCCTCCAATGCTTGTAGTAGTTGATCGTGCTAGGTCTTTCGCGGACGCCCTCTGTTTCCTCTGCCTTCAAGCTCGCCGTATATATTAGCATCAGCCATTATCCATCAAATCTTGTAAGAAGACCTACCCGAGTGTTTCTCGAATTTCTATGAAAAATTTCACAAATAAAAATCAAAAAAAATTTTTTTGTGAAAATTATATATGGCAAATTAAGCATTAAGCTGTTGATGTACTTTTGGCATTTGATGGCTTAGAGATAGGAATTCTGAAGAATTGATGAATTCTTAAAAAGCGTTTTTCACTGCCTCATTGTAATTGAAACTTTTGCCTCGTAAAAATTTATTCGAATTCCAAAAAAAAAAATGAATCCGTAGGTGCAATGTCTGACAAGTCATGTGGATGTTGGAGAATTTTAAGTCAAAACTCCTGTTATTCTAAGACGATATGTTGTGAAGTGTGTAGACGAGCGCTATCGTGGAGAAGCAGTGGACTAGAGCATTTAACAAGTCTCGGTTGTTTGATAGCGATAAACAAAATAATATTTACAAAAATATTTTTAAAAATATCGTTTCTCCTAGTCTTAAGCCAGCTTTCCTTAATCCTATAGCATTTTGAAGAAGCAAGGAAATACGCCAATCTTTTATTATGTTTACTTATTTCTTGTTATCAGTCTGAGCACCGAGTTAAGAGCGAGAACGTGTTTTTTAATTCGACCGGATGGCCGTAAGAGGTTTGGCAAGGCGATAATCACATCCTGCGAATTGAAAGTTTCGTTAGAACAGCAAATAAAGCAACGAAACAAAGCAGATATCTCAAATTACTAAAGAAAAGAAAAAGAACGCGTCCTGACCGTCATTTGACGAAATAATCAAGGGCTGCTCGGTGTGTCTCTGCAACATAAATGTATTTTATAATATTAAAAAAAATTAAATGTCTATTCTCTTAACAATCTTAAACGAATCTATACCAAATTTTGTTTATTTGTTGCTTAGGACCCTTCGCAATACATAGCTTCCCTTTAACTTCAGAGATTCTCTCAACATGGCCTAAACATGAAAGTTTTATAATTTTTTACGCAAGAGTTTTCTTCGTTCAATTTTGAATAGATTTTTTTTTTACACTTCGGGTGAAATGTCGACTTCAGACTTATTTTGAAGTACTTCAGAACCACTATGCATTGGTTCTTCTACACCAAGCTGAAGTATAGTTTAACTATATACTATTGTATTTTGCTATTACTTTGTGGTTATTCATTATAAATATAATTAAACGAATTTACTTATTTTATCACCACTAAATTTTTGGTAAAAACCAAGCGGTTTTTGAAATAACGTTCCTTCATCAGGGTATACTGAATACTTTATTTAATTATATTTATTCGGAAATAAGTCTAAATTATCCTTTTTCGTGAGTTCATTAAATTTGTTTCAAGTTCGCCACAAGTATGAGTTTTGCCTGTAGTTAGAAGAAACAGGGGGAGTAAAAAGAAGAGGGTTGGTTCTTAGAACTTTAGGAGGAACATTGATCAGAAGCTTGGACAAGAATTCGGGACAATCTATTGAGCCTGAGGATATTTTTAGCAAGAAAACTAGGTATGCTATTTCACGAAGTTTTTGCAGAGGGTAAGTAGGTGATGTTTTTTGCATATTTCAAGATCAATTGCTCTCGTGTTAATTAAGTCGATGCGACATGTATTTGGTAAAAAAAAATTGTATATTTTCGATTGAAGGATTCCAGATTTGTGAAGCGTATTCAAAATTACTACGCACAAATGTGCAATACAGAATTTTGAGTGTTACGAATTACGAATGCAAGCGCACGAGAGGCCTTTGTTATAATGTTATCGATGTGTTTGGTAAAACTATTGTAATTCTTGCTGCTGATATGTGTGCTCTGTGTTATCCCATCAGTGGTTTTTTATTGCTATTCAACCTTAATGTTTAGAAATAACACAAAAGAATAGATATAGAAGCGCATAGTGAGCACAAATCGCTGTTATTTCGGCCACCCAAATCAGACAAAATCCAGACTGCTGTCGAGAAACACTAAAATATTGTTGTACAAAATGCTCGTCAGACCAATGCGCAACTGAAACGTGGATCCTGACTAAGAAGAACGAGCGAGCACTGGACGTTTTTGAAAGGAATATTTTGAGGCGTATCTCTAAACCGGTTCTAAACAATAAATTTTGAAGCAGGTGTTACAACAATGAGATCTATATGTTTAAATAACAAAATTTATAAAATTGGAAAGACTTCGGTGGCTGAGTCATGTGGAGAGAATGATTGAACAACAAGCACCAAAGTCTCTGCTGGATTCAAAACCAATATGTTGAAGGAGCTTAGAAAGGCCAAAACTAAAATGGAGTAACAATGTTCTCAAAGACATATCTGCCTTGAAGATCCAGAATTGAAGAAAGTTGGCACCAGACCGAGATCAGTGAAGGAAGACTCTTGAGGAGGCCAAGACACACCATGGCTTGTGGAGTCAACAGTGATACTACGATGACCGTGTGCTTGAAACATTTACGTTGCCTATGAATTAGTATTCAAAATTTGGAAGAGATCTGTTAAATAGTGCAGATTAAATAATAATGAAATAGTGCAGAGTTAAATAGTGATGAAATAATGCAGAAAAATATTGAGTTATATATTGTGAGATTGATTTGTATTATATCCAACATAAAATATAAAAATCTCCTAAGAACAACTGAGATGAAGACTCTCCGACCCATTCAGGGACTGACAATCCGAGACCGAGTGAGGAATTCCAAAATACGAAGGACTTGTGACGTCGAGGATACTGTCCGATGGGGAAGATCTAGAAGACGTTACTGGAGAGATCATGTGGAGAGAGCTTGTTCTGAGAGAGTAGTGAGCGCAGCAGCGAACAAGCTGCCATCTGGTGATAGCTGGTCATCTGTATCCCAGGAACAGGCTCCGAGCAATGACAGGACGCAGTCCTAGATGAAGCAGAAGAAGAAGAAGATAAGACGTACTGGAAATGCAACAACTTTCACATTAATATAAAATCATATACTACTCGCATCAATTGAGATAGTGAACCATAAAACCATACATAACATAGTTACACAGATCTTAACTTAAGCACATTTGGTATATAATTATTTTCGACATTCTAGCAGTAATGGTATTCATCAGACACACATTTCGACTGCCCCAACCATCGAAGTAAATCTTTACTAGTGCTTTTCTTGAATTATAAATAAATCTAAAATATGATTTCTTCTATTTTTGGACATTTGTCCATTTTTAGAGTTTATTTATGCAATACATTAGTCACAACACGAGACACAATGATGCAATCTGTCTCTGGAGCCGACGCGTGCACCTATTTTTGACCACCACCGCCCTTGAATGCCCGTAAATACCCCAGACAAATCTTTTTCCGATCTGAATCAATATAAAACGTTGCATAACGACGCGGATCGGCTCTCGAGGCCGGCCGCTGCCCACGCAACACGAGATGACAGCTCTTATAACATTCTCCCCTTTTGTCCCGGGGCTATATTTACCGGTTGCGCAATTCAGGTAAGAGAGCGGCGTCAGTACTGCCGGGGTTGCTATGCAGGGCGCAACCCCTGACCGCCCGCCGCGCGACGACCGCCAGAAGGGCTTGTTCAGACAGGCGGGAATCGTGCGATTGCAAATCGCGCGTTTCAAAACACGCGATTTGTGTCATGTGTTCACACAGCCGCGGTTAATAAGCGATTTGTGCGCGCGAAAATAAACGTCAGTTTGACAACTCCGGTGCCGATCTCCATCTTTGAATATCGGAGATATATTCGCTCATTACTTTGTGAACGACGGCCGTGTTCCATGGCAAGACACAAAAATGTCATTCTTTCAGATCATTTTTGGTGAATAAATACATACTTACCTTAAATACTTTTTTTTCCAACGTGTCTTCACCATTTCCAAATATCTACACCAACTCCTGCCAAGCTTGGTTCTTGGCATATTTGAGTTATCCTCACGCGATTTGTGTCATGTGTTCACACAGCGCGAAAATAAACGTAAGTTTGACAGCTCCGGTGCCGTTCTCCATCTTTGAATATCGGAGATATATTCGCTCATTACTTTGACACTTAATATCCCATATTGCAGGTCTTTTCTCCACTTCATCAATAAAAAGTTCAGTGTCAATGCGATTCGTAGACATAGAAAAGAGAATATAATCCACGCGTGCTCCTGTTGTGACATGGGCGCGGTGCCCGCAACGCAACTGAACGTTCTCGAAAGGCTCCATAGTAATAAGATGGCGCGGACGCCGCGCGAGTCTATTTTCTAGCGATTGGGTGGCGGGCACCATATGTGTCTGAACGATCACATACAATCCTACGTAAATAAGACCCGCACGGATCCCACACGATTCTGAAACTGCGCGGTTCCCGCTGTGTCTGAACAAGCACTAAGAGTCCGCTGAGGTCAATTTCTCAACAGGATTTCATCCTTCCCGACACCGCGACGGCTTTGGAGATCCAAAATAATTTTTCTGTTTAAAAATCAGCGTAGGATGTTCGGTAACGAATTTCGTTACATTAATTAACGTACAATGGGAAATATGGGCCATTGTTTTGTCGACATATAGGGTTTCGAGACTTATTTTTAACGGCTGTTACGCAAAGGAAAAATATCAGTCTATTTCTGAAGGTATATTATTTCACTGTTTCTGTGTGTTTTTATTTTATTTACAAGGAGAAAATGAGAAAAGGTTGTCTTTAAATATCTTGAAACCTTCAAACTTTGCGTGAAAGGGCTTTGTGCAATGGTCGCTTACCTTCGGGTTTTTATCTCCTTGTTTTAAATTATAATAATTACGCCTTTTTTTCGGAAACTATTATACTAGTGTTAGTTAAATTTGTATAAACAACTACCGGATTTTAGGTCTACTAAAATTGTAAAATAATTTATATTTTTTAAAATTACTACACATAAATTCTGACATTTTATATTCCAAAATATTCTTCTAACATAGAAAAAAAATTAGTCTACGAGGATATTGAAGTCCGCTCATTACCTTTAATTTTTTAAACTGAACCCTAATTTAGTAAAGGGGAGGTTGACGACATTTATAATTCTATGGTTCGACTCCAATCTTCGCCATCTTCGTGGCACAGGAAGGCTTCGAATCCGCTTTCAGTCCTGATGTAGCCTTGTGAAACTCCGAGATATCCCCAGGCAAGCTCGCGATATCCACAATTTTCCCCGTTGTTTGAGAACCTCGGGAGTTTTGAATGAAATTTTTGCATTATAAATTCCCTCACTTCGGGCATTACATCACAGGATCCCTTTATGAGATCACAGTCCAGATGTGCGTGATTCCTCCCAGTTTGCGAAGACATGCGATCGGATTATCCCGGAATCCCAGGAACTTGAGGATAGCTCCGTAATAGCGTGTCATCGACCTCCCTATGGACCCAACTCGAGGATATCAACAGTGGCGCGATTGGACGTAGCCTTGGGACCCATCTTCGGGAGCCCAAAACGATCTTGCAAATATTGGTATAAAATATTACGTAGGTATACAGCACAGACCTAAATTTTTTTGAAAATATACTTAGTAAATTCTTGTAGCAATATAATATGCAAATTTTCCAATTGTGGTAGTTAGTGAGATAGTTATTTGGCGAAACCAAAACGTAACGTAGTGGTCGGTATTCGGTGTCTGTCGGTTACTTTGTGTCACATGTCCGATTTTTTAATGTGCGCTTAGCACCAAAAACAAACATTTATGAATTTCAAGCTAAATAATCTCTACTTTTTTCTTCTTTCCCGACAAGTTTTCTTGTTTATTGTATACTTTTTCCAGCAAGTAAGCAATTAACGGTATTTTTAATAAAATTTAAAACAAATCAAATGTTTATAAGTTTTATTATTAAGTTCTGCAAGTTTGCGTAAATACGTAAAAATAATTTAAAAAATATTCAAATATATAATTAGAAAAATACACAAAAACCATAAATGCATTAAAAGAAATAGAAAAAATAATGGTATTTATCAAAAGAACATACCATCATACGACGACATCGTATTAACAGTATTAACTACAAACAATATATATACAACGACAAGGTACAGAAATGAAATAAGAATTTTAATACGACAAAAATCATTCAGTTTCATCAAAAGGTTAATAAATTAAAACTTTTTCGTAATATTCACAGGTGTATTTTATCGGTCAAATATAAAATGCAAATGTAAAAAAACTGATGTAGGTATAGCGATTTTTTAACACACCCCCAAAGCTCCCGACTCTAATGCATGTAAGCACGCCGCTGAGCAGGAAGTGTTGTTGATAATATCGATGAAGGGTTAATAACATAATAATTATATGGGTTCCCGTCTTTTTACGTCGAAAATATACGGTCTGAAGGGACGATTAAAATTCCAGCCTTGGGCCAAGTCCGCTGTCAGTAGTCTTAAAAATTGTATAATATTCATTCTAAGGGTTAGTTTAAAGGAAAATGCCCTAATTTACCGAGTTTACATTTAGTTCGGTTAAAACATTTTTTAAATTTATCTCTCGCTTAGATAAATCTTATCTAAAAATCGCGTCTAGCCATTCTTAAGGGAGTCTTATTGAATACAATCAAATACATGAATAGATAAAATATATTATTTCCTTAATAGTACTTACGCTGTTAGATGTTGTATATTTTTTAGGGTATAAAAGTACAAATTAACCTAGTAATTGTCAAAATCACCTATTCTTCCCTTCTATGAAAAAGTTTAAAAATAGTGAAATGTAGATAGAGGAGTGTATACCTACTCCTTTATGTCGCTTTACTTAATGTTATTTTCATGTTTTATTGGTTACATATATTCTGATTTGGCTAGAATTTTAATGTTAACTTCGGTGTTAATATTTGTATGTTGGATATAAAATCGAAGGTAACATGTTTTTTTGCAGTATCGATCGCTAGCAGGTTTTCTAGTATATACATTTTTAGTCCATTTTTATAGTATATACATTTTTGTGTTTTTACAAATATTTAAAATATGACGCTATATTTTTTTTATACACACATATTAAGAGCATTCCAGTCAAAGACAGATGATATTGAGGAAAATGAAATTAATATTATTGTTTTTTTAATATAAAAAAAGAATTTGTCAATTATACAGATATATGTATAAAAAACAAGATATATTATAGATGTCTCCTAGAGACGAAATTATAATTTTTATGCGAAAGTCTTTGGGTGTTCATGGGGCTTACAAACTATCGTACAGCTGGCTTAAGGGATCACTTTTCATAATGTAACGTTCACCATTTCCACCCATGATAGAATACCACATCTATCAAATTTTTGGAAGTTGTATATATATATGTAAGTTTTACAACCCGTTTCATATTTATGTTGTAATTATCGTTAGCGTGACCGGCATCCAAATCTCTTTCATTCCCCTTAATCAACCACAGATATCACTAATGAGATATCTATTTTTGATTGGAATTTTTTAAAGCAATATCCTTTGTATGTGTAATGACATTCTTCCGAATTATTAATTACACTAGAAGACGCCTGAAATATCTGAAAATATGAATAATTTCGTCTGTGTATGACATCTATAATATATCTTGATTACTGATGTCCCCGGGGCAAGATCCAGTACTGTGTTTCAAAAAATTGGGCAAATTCGAAATATTATGAATAATACTACCAATAACAAACACTGTTCAAAATGTTTCCAGTCCCAAAGGTGGAACCTACATACAAAAGAGTATCAATTATGCAACTTATCAAAGAAAAAGATCAGGCAAATTTCAAAAAAACTCCAAGATTATGAGACATTTTTATAAACCCAAAATGCAATACAAAAAAAAAAACAACAAGGTTTCATATACTCAGGCATGAAATTTTTTAACAACCTCCCAATCGAAATGAGAAAGATAAAGGATACAGAACAATTGAAGAGCAAATTGAAAGAACATCTTTTTGAACTGAACTAGACACCATTACCTTCAAAGTCAAAGACGTTCACTCTACTTCTTCATCCTAGATATATAATATAATATAAAATAATAAAATGTAAGTAATTAAATGTAAATTCATAGTTCCCTGTCCGAGCACAAGAGCAATGTTCCTAAATGGAGAGGAACTATGAATAACACAATTGTGTAATAAATATAATGAACAATAAAACCATGCAACAAAAAAAATGTATATAATAAAAAACTATAAATCGAAAAAATGTTCAAGTACCACCAGATAATCATCCGTATTCTGAAAATAACAATGTCTGGATCTTTAAGATCTTTATCCCAACACTTAATAGACGATAATAAAAATTAAAAATGTCCAGAGCAGATTTTGTAATTCTACGGCTCAAATACACTGTATTAGAAGATGATATAAGAAGATTGTTTCTTACAGTCGTATTAATTTCTTCATCCACAGCGTCCAGATGAAATATCGTGGCTAAACTTGTCATGACCACGTTCGGCGTTACCGCGTATTGAAATCTTCCCATCTTGACATTTGACAGATAACAATTTACATCATTCTCCCTCCCTCATAGAAACAAACACCGACGTAAAGCTATCTCTCGTTTATTTTTATTTTTTATTATCGTCTATTAAGTGTTGGGATAAAGATCTTAAAGATCCAGACATATCTGTCAAAAAATGTCAAGGTGGGAAGATTTGAATACGCGGTAACGCCGAACGCGGTCATTATAAGTTTAGCCATGATATTTGATCTGGACGCTGTGGATGAAGAAATTAATACGATTGTAAGAAACAATCTTTCTTATATCATCTTTTAATACAGTGCATTTGAGCCGTAGAATTACAAAATCCGCTCTGGACATTTTTAATTTTTATTATCGTCTATTAAGTGTTGGGATAAAGATCTTAAAGATCCAGACATTGTTATTTTCAGAATCGGGCCGAATAGATGATGAAATGTCACTACGCCGCGTTCACTAAAATAGCTGTCTGTTTGAATGGACCACTGAGATCATTATTTATTTTGTAAATAATTTTGTGACGATTTGCATCGGGTTTAATGTGATTCACTTTGGGCTAGCCGTCCGCGCAAGGTCGACTCGCGTGTGTTGGTGTGGTCTATGCACTAGAGCGCGTCCTGCGGGTGTGTATGTGTGTGTGTGTGTGTGTGCACTTAATTAATAATCTTGAGCCGTCTTTGACACATAAAGCATCTAGACACCATCCCAAATGATGACGTCAGCGTCTCGAGTCTAAGAGCTGACCAAGTGTATAAATACTCTTTGAATTTGATTTAGAATACTTGAAACAATTTCAATCAAATATTTTTGTGAGCACGGAAGCAGCTAACAATTTTATTTATTTACTAGCTGTGCCCGCGCGGCTTCGCACGCGTAGATTTTTAGTACACTGTTTGGATCGTCATAGAACTTTCTCCTTCCAGAACTTTCAAGAAATTTATCGAATGTACAGGAACCTTCTAGACACACTGACACATTCCACCACTCAGTATAGAATCTTATAGAAATTTCGGGAATTTTCTAGAACCTTCTTCTTCCAGAACTTTCTAGAGAAGGTTTTTTCCGGAACCTTCTAGACTCACCGACACATTCGGCGCGCCTATTTTGAAAGAATCTGAAGCATTTGCGGCCTTCCCATAACAAAACAACGTGCTAGAAAGCACATTTTCGTCACCCACACCCACCCACGTACAGCCACCCCCACCAAACTCGCATATTTTCCATGTGACACCAAGGGCTATCCACCACCATAACCACCGGTGGGTGGTTGTGGCTGGTTGTGGAGAAAACTTGGCGGTTAGGAAAACACGTTTTTTTTTTATATATATATATTGATTAATCTTGAACTTTATACATGATCGGTTAGAAAAAGAGCCACTCATCTCACTAGGAAGACCTGTGCCGAGATGGGCAGCTTACAAAATACTAGAAATATAAAACAAAATACTATTTAACTATACAATTAATCAGTTATATTGTAGACATAAATATAAATTTTCCCTTTCTTATTTTCGGGTTTCGTGTCTACCATATGCGTCGGAATCTCCATACAACTTACTGAGTTGTATGAAAAAACCATTAAAAAATTTTGAAAACCAAAATTATACTATATTTATTTTTTTAACGAAAATTTAATAAATCTTCTTGATCATCGCCACGAGTCTACTTGCAAGGTTTCAGCTCGATTGGATCACGGGAAAAGGGTTAAAAATCGTTCCAAAGTTTTTTCGTCAGACAAGCAGACAAGCAGACGCCGTGAGTTAAAAGAAAGGAAGTAATATAGATAGTATAAATAAAATGTTGAATTTTTCGTCGCATTGGCAGCAGTAGAACGTGCCATATGCAAATACTGAAAATTTCCGTCGAATTTCATCGCGTTTAGTCAAAATCTTCAAGTAGGTACCTATGTGAAAAACACATTACGTAGATTTTCTCACTAAGACCACGAAAAATATTGAATTTTTTGACGCATTACCAGCAGTAAGTAGACCGAGCAGTATGCACATAGTGAAAATTACCGTTAAATTTCTTCGCGTTTGGTCAAAATCTTTAAGTATGTGAAAAACACATAACGCAAATTTTCTTACTCAGACCACGAAAAATGTTGAGTGTGACACGCAATCAGCGCGCGGCATATAATACAGAATGTATAAAACTTTTTTTCTTATTTAAAATACCTCAATTTCCTTGTGTCATTCGAAGGGAAAGTTGGAAGGAAATTGATACACAACATTGAAGTGTTAATTTCCTTTGAAATGTACGAATTAGATAGATATGTGATATTTTTATTCTGAAGGTATATTTTTCAAATAATAAATAAAACAATGGTCGACAAAATATTATTATGGCAGTTACTTTGTGGTGTAACATGATTATTTTATTTAACTTTAAACTACACTTTGTAATACACACACGTTGAGTAATTTCGTTAACATTTATTATAAGCGGCCAATAAAACAAAGCGGCTCTCGTAGCCCAGTTGGTATGAACTGGCATCTCACACCGGGGTTCCGGGTTCGATTCCCGTTGAGGTCACAACTAATCTGTGTAGATTTCAAGCCTGGGTGTTTTTGTGATGTGTTTCGCTTCAGTAATTGGGCTTCTTGGCCTGTTGAAGCGTAAAAAAATAAAAATTAGTATAAATTTTAAAAAATAGTATGAAACTTGAACATTAGTTCAATGTAATGCCTACTTCTATTGTTTTTTAATTGTTTATTGTTTATTTTACATTTGTTAACATAAATTACTCATCACTCCACACTAGGTAAAACCTGTTTGGTGGCAGTTATTCCCACTTAAGAGTTATCTAATAGTAATCAAAGAGTTATCTAATAGTTATAAAGAAATAGAAAAGTTAAAATAAATATAAAAGCAGGATAACAATTTATTAGTATATACAAACACAAGAATACATGAATCTAAAAGAAAAGACAATATAAATATAAAGTGAAGATATAAATTTAAGTAGATAAAGCAGACTTCTATATGTGGGTATTTATAATACTTACATTATCACATTATTTCACACTAACTTATGTAGGTACGAAGGTTACGAATTCCTTAGAAAGTAATTTATGACGGTTTGGCTGTAAACACTGTTACAGTATGCAAAATTGTTTAAAGTCACTGAACTCATAGACAGCCCGGTGGAGACTTGCCCCCCTTGGCCCCTGCGCCGCCGAATATAGCCGCCGCCTATGCGCGGACAGAAGGAATAAATGTGCACAACATAAAAACGGGCCGGCGTATTTTTTCCAATGGGGTCAACGGCCAACGAATTTCATGCTAGTGCATTTTGGCTGGTGCAGCGGGTGGAAAACCGCTCGCACAGGGCCGCCACAAACTCGCTTCCACTTCGATCATTTATATTTTTTTATACAAAATATTATTTTGTTATTTTACTATAATGCCCATATAATATTTTCTCTCGGTGCCTTGATACTGCACACCGATTTTTAATTTTAAATATGAACATAGAAAATTATACAAAGATGTATAATTTAATGTAGAAAATTATGCATAGATGAAGAACAACAAAATTTCATATACACAGGCATAAAATTTTTTAACAATCTTCCAATCGAAATAAAAAATAAACAAAACAATTGAAAAATACATTAAGAGAACATCTCAATAAACACAACTAGACACCATTACTCTCAAAATAAAAAAACATTTTACTCCACTACTTCATCCCGTATATATAATGTAAAATAATTGTATGTAAGCAAAGTACCTCGTCCGAGCCCAAGAGCAATGCTTTTAAATTTAGAGGTACTATGTATAACATATTTTATGTAATAAATATTGTTGTAAAATAAAATAATAAAAAATGAAAAAAAAACTCAACACCTTTATGTGACGGGATTAGGATACAACGGAAGTATGTCTCCCCTAGCGTATATTTAAGGCACATTTATAATGCAGTTAAATTGCATAATTAAATCCCCTAGTACACGGGAAAGTATTTTTTTTACAATAAACGATGTTTTTTTTCTGTTTTTTTAAATTTTCTCTCTTCAAGTAAAAACGTCTTTATGCGATAAAGCGCGACTTACTTACATATTATACTTTTTTTTATTTATTTATATTATCATAATTACAAATACACTTTTTTAACATTAGTTTTTAACACCCCACTAGGTCAAACCTGTTCTGGAGCAGTTATAATATACTTATTAGTACATTATTTTGTTTGACCTTTTCAAAAAATTTTTCAAAATTTACGTTATTTAGTTCGTATTTTTTTAATCAAACCAAACGCATTGGAACCAGCCGTGGAACCAGACCATATACCAAGAAATTTATGTTAGTCCATGTCTATATATTTTAGTGGTCTATGGTACACTCATTTTATTCATTTAATTTTAATATTTTTTAGTGTCTCTCCAATTTTTTACTTTTTGATTTTGTTTATTTGATTTTCCTTTATTTTTGTTATCCGTGCCATATTGTATTGATTGCCATCCTGGCGGCGAAAGAGTAGACCGATATGGATCCTTTTGATCAATAAATAGTTCTGGGTAAGCGGAGGATCAGCGTCCACTGTCCATATGTATGTCAACAGAGAAACGAAAGATTCGTAAGGCATATAGTAAAAGGCTTTCCAGGGGTATCTTCCACGGCTTAGACCCATCAGAAATTGTCATCTTTTTTGAGGACGAGAAAAACATGAAAAAAATACGTATGTATCTTTAAAACAACAAGATATTTTAGCCTCTGTCTGAACGTTTGTCCCACTTTCGAAAATATTGCTACATGATTTCGAGGGGAGTGGAGTCCGTAGATGAAGAGGTGCTGGGCAGGGTCGTTGTGAGGGAGGTTTTAGGGTGGCATGGGTGAAGGGTGTGACGTAAGAGAGGGGGTATCGAAAATACGAGTAGATGATTCTAAACGGAACGTGATGGTTCTAGAATTTATAATTTTCAACGCACACGACGTCAAGTATGTCTAGTCTAATCTAATAAACTTTTTAAACGATAGAAATGTTGTGTTTAAATTAATATTTAATGTATTATAATATTTAATATTTCCTTTTTTAATCCTGAGTATCCTTAATTGTCTATAATTGAATAATTTTATAATAACTTTGTTTACACTACTTTTTCACTAGTTTTTTACAACTACATGTTTCGGAAACAATGTTCCCTTCTTCAGGTTGAGTCTTATCTATATTATTTCCGAAACATGTTGTTGTAAAAAACTGATAAAGAATAATAAATAAATAAATAATAAGTTTATTCATTAATAATGTCACCACAAAGTGAAAGCCTGCCTTTGAAAGATGGTATTCTTCAATAAATTAAAATGCATATAATTCATAATTTAAATTTAATTATTAAATGGAAAATAATCTTATTAAAAATATCAAATTCTATTTTATAATTTACTATTTGTTCTATAAGTAATTTAGTAGTGTATTATATTTATTTATTTTATATTATTTATTATGAATCCAAATTTATTTATTTATTTTGACACAACTTGAATTCAATTTTTTTAATAGCCTTTGGACACGTTCCTGAGTTACATAATTGTGTCATTTTGTGCTGTTTAACTTAATATGATAATTTCATTATCATATTATTGTTATTTACTATAACTATTTTTTTAAATGAATTTTCCAAATCTATTTTTCTATTTTTATAGCGACGTAAATTATTAAACATGTTAGAAATGTGAATTAATATAGTGGTATTTTAAATACACACTTTTTTAAACACGCCTTCATTATGCCAATCCTTCACAATTTATTGATCGAATAATTAAATTTTTAGGCAAGCGCATTTGCATCCATTTGATTATTATGTATGGACGAATGTTAAAACCATTTTTAATACATACAGAGATATGCACTTTTTATAAACGAAACAACTTGCAGTTGTAGTGGTAATCAGGGCTGTCAATATCATTAAAATTATTTTCATTTAAAGTATTTTTTCACTTATTGCTGAAAAATAAATAACAAAACAGGATATGCACAGTTTAACAGGAATAAAAACAGTACACACCATTGAATTCTGGTATCAACACTAATGTATGGAAGTGAAGCCTGGAGTTAGCAAAAGAGAAACGAAAGTAGACTGAATGTAGTGGAGATGAGATGCCTTAGAGGCATGCGTGGCAAATCCATTGATGACAGTGTTAAGAATGAACGAATTAGGAAAGAATGTAAAACTGACCTAATTATAGTGAATAGAATTAAAAAAGGTCGCTCAGGTGGTTTGGATAAAGAAAGAATGGTAAGAAAGCATACGACGCAAGTGTTGACGGCGTCAGAAAGAGAAGACGGCAGCGGAAGACGTGGCATGGCAGATTAATCAGATACTAAAAGATGGTCCCGAAGGAGCCTCCACGAATTTGGATGATGTGAGGAATGAAAATGGCGTGATGGGAAATAAGGAAGTTAATAAGGAAATAAGCTTTGTTATCATATTCTTGCTTCTGTCTATTGTCTCAGTTTACATTGTTATCTTTTGTTCTTGTTCTAACATGGATGATTCATTATTAATACTCTCACATGAGTTCAGTTGAACTATCAACAACTGTCCATCTGATAAGTTCATGTTACTGTATATTTTTTTGCTTCTTGAAATGTTACAAAATACTACATACAATAAAAGACAATAGTGTCATTTTGAATCAAAATAGGAAGCGAAAAATTGGCACTTTTCGAACAATATTGTTACACTTTTTTTAAATCCTTACATTAATTTCAGTCTTGATTTATCGCGAAAAATCTTGGAAGTGAAAATTAACACACTTCCCGTCATCCAATCGAGCTGAAATGTTGCACATCGACTTGATGTCGATGACAATGCATTCTTTCATTCATTTGAGGTCACACGTATACGCACGCTCACAAAAAAATGCAAATTTATCTCAGATATTCGGGCGAGTGCGTACTTTCTGTTAGTATTCTAAAAAATTTTAAATCATGAACATTTTAGAATTTACCTCTTTATTTAAAATGGCTACAAAACAGAAGCTGGTTTTTATTCGGAATTTATACTAAAAACTATGTTTTTACTCCCTTTATATTAACTCGTGGCGTCTGCCAAAATTTTGGATCGATTTTCAACCCTTTTCCCGTAATCCAATCGAGCTGAAAATTTGCAAGGAGACTTGTGGTGACGGTCAAGAAGATTTATCAAATTTTTATTAAAAAAATTTAATTATTATAGTAATATTCGGATTTTTAGAATTTTTAATGTTTTTTTCAAATTGGAATCTTTACAAAAGTTTGATTACTACCAACGGCGGCACGGTAACGTCACGGAATATTTAAAATTTGAATTACTCCATCGGTAGGTATAATAGGTACTTCACTGCGAATTTCAAAAATTTATGACAATTGGTTCACAGATGACAGCACACTTCGGATTTTTGGGAAGAAATCAAATAATAAAGAGATATTTTTAGAGATTTCTGACATAGATATTTGTCTAGATATGTTTCATTTTCTGTCAATCAATTATTTAATTGCTTGATATTAAACTTAATTTACAAAGAAAGGGATTAAAATAAAAACTTGGTTTTTATGGGTTAGTTTTTTATGGGTTAATTTTTTCCAAATATACCTTTGTTTACTTTAAAAAGTACTTCTCAGTGTCCCAAAAAGGAACGTTTGAATTTTCGGCGGTTGGCGCCCTACCGTCACCTAGCCGCAGTCCAGACGGGCACCATAACTCGCGTCCGCGGGGAAAACATGGCGGCAAAACATACGACATTGTAAAAAGATGCTCTTACGCGATAGTTTCCACGTCGCGGCGGAGCGACCCTTCGACCACGTGCCCCGCGCTGGCCGGAGCGCTGGCCCGCAGCGGCCGCGCCAAACGGATGCATATTTACTATGTATATTCATGCACTTTTTGCGTGTGGGTTGTCGAAAAAGTCCTGCACACACACAAAGTGTGTTCGGTTGTACGCGTTTTTTAAATATTTTTGTGCTGATCGCGGTTTGTTGATTGTGAGATTCTAACTTTTTATTTCAGTTAAATACAATCAAAATTACTTTGATTTCACCTGTTTAATAGATAAAATATAATTATTTATCTAACTATAAATATAACACAATAAATTTAAATAATAATAAAAATAAAATAAAAATTAGTTCATATATCCTAATTTTTAGGAGAACGATTGCCGTATTTTGTCCGCAGAGGGATCATATAATTAATTAAGATAAATTTAAGATGTCTCACAGAGACGAAGCTATTTATATGGGAAAGCATGTATGGAAGTGTTCTGGGTGCTTATAGGGCTTACGGCTGGATTATGTGGCTGGATTAAGTGACATAAAAGTAAAAAAAAGTGAGATAAAATATGAACATATTTCGAGAACGATGTTCTCATCTCTGGGATAACTAATAGGTAGGTACTCAAAAACAAAAACATGACAGAGCATGTTGATAGGTATATCACCTACTAAAGTGGAAAAAAAAAATTTTTTGATTTTATTTAATTATATTAAGTTGTATTGAAGCAAATGAATTTTTCATAATCGATATAAGTTACTGTAATAATAGTTCAATTTTTTGCAAAAATTAAGTCAGAAATATTGAAAAAAAAATGCGAACTTTGATATTGCATATGCCATGGTCGCTTGAACATTTTAGACTCATAACAAAGTCAGGAATCTACCGGCCAAGTTTCTGCTGCTAGCTCTGGTACACCCTGTATAGGAATCCTTTTTAAGTAAGGCCTGAATTATCATAATTAATTAAAAATTACACAACTCTACCTCTTTTATTAACATAAACACAAATGGGTACTCAAAAATCGCCGGAAGGCCTCGCAATAACAGCCGACAGCGCACGTCCTTTTCTGACGACTCGACAATACATCAGCGACGTCTTTAATTTTCATAATTCAAACACGGCAATCAACATAAACTCGTCGTAAACGCCTCAAACGCCACGGAGCTACACGTGTTTTAAGAAATGAAATAATTCGGCGCTCGGGCGGTACGACGCAACGCGCGTCGCGGAACATTTTTTATCGTTTTTCGGGCAGGCCCACATGCACCGCCGCGCGCCGCACACTCCCGCGCGCACACCGCACGCACACCGGCGCAGTAACGGCTGCAGTGCCACTGCACTCTAGATTTATTCAGCGCGCTGCTCGGGTAGCGCGGACCATCGAATCATCGAAATACGCGCAACGCACGATGAACAAATTCAGCCAAAATCTGCGGTCGAAATTAATAATATTTTTTCGATTGGTTAAGCAACAAAAAAAGAAAACGAGCGAGCCTTACGGTAGTCGCGTATTATGACGTGTAACATTTGACATCTCTCAATTACAAATGTCATCAAAGAAATTAACATCAAAATTTTTTAAAAATATCCGTATAATTAGTAATTAGTAAATACAAGTAAAAAAAATGTACGTGCATTTATTTATTATTGAATTTTGGCGCACTAGGTAGGTACCGTATATCTCTAAACGCATTTTGTTTAGAAATGCGTTTGGTCAATTATATGTTTTTCATAGACGGCGGTGGTGTGCCGCCATACATATTGTATGAAAACTTTGAATAAATATTTAAAAATATTCACGTAATTCCTTTTATTTATTTCGTGTATTTTATACACATGAATGAAGGTAGTTGCTTCACTAGACAAGGTCTGTTCTGAAGCAACTATCTGTACAGTTTTTTTTAAATAACTTATAACATTAGAAATACTACATATTAGAAATAAAATTTATATAATGCGTAAAATTTGAGGATGTAAATCATTAAGATTAGTTATTTTTTGCATTAATGTCAAAAAAAATTAAGTATTTATTGGATAGTTTCGAAGATATAAGCCAAAATATATCAAAGTTACAACATCCACACGCTTGATACCAGCTTCGCAACATATATACAAAATAAGAAGCATTGACTGGTAGTGTGTGCCTTCGCTGTGATGGCACTTGCGGGCATTGATTTGTTCATAAACGATGATTTTTTGTCCACAAGCTAAAAGAATTCTAGACTATTTTAATTATATTCGAAAAAAATAATTAAATGTTCTTCTATAAAATTACATGTTTTGACGATTCGAGGCGAGATTTGTGTTTCAGGATAGAAAAGCTTGGCGTTCCATCCTCTCTGGCTACATTTATGGGAAATATTTTGATGGTTATTTTATGCTATGAATTGTATGCACATAATATGCTATAAAAGTACCTTGTTGGTCTTGTGGTTAAGACTCTCGCCTCGTGATCCAATGGTCGCAGGTTCGAATCTCACTCCAGACAAGCAAGTTAGTCCTATTTTCATAGCACAAGCGTTTAACTTAATCTGAAAATAGTAAAAATATTGATGTGACATGAATTCCGTGTTCACATCTCTATTTACAAAAAAAAAAAAAAACGCACATAACTGAAGTTATTGTTGCTATATGTTAATATATAACACGTTAACTCTGTGGAAAATTGTGAGATCGTCTCTATACTATGTAATATTCGTGTGTAATCTGATTTTTATATGTTCTGTTAGTTTACCGTGAATAAATAAAATCAAAAAAATAAAACTATATAAAAAATCGCACATGAGTAGTAAAAAAATTTAAATACTTAATGAAAAAAAAAACTAATTATTTTCTTAAAAACGCTAAATTATCGACAATTGATTACATTTTTTAATGAGTTAGTGTAATTTTCATAAATTACTAATAAATACACTGGACTTGTCCCCCTGTTTTCGTGCGCGGCGCTCACGAACACACGCCAATTTCGCTAATACGAGACTACGGCGTCAATATTACTTTTTTGCGAGGGACTTTTTTTATTTTTTTTTCGTATCACTGCGTGCCTCGACCATCTCGGGTTCGCGTAAGAGAAAAAAATAAGGGGCATAGATTCTAATTTGGAAAATAGTGCTCTCCGGCCGCGACCCTGCGGCGGCCGCGTCCGAATTCTAATCTGACGTTTGACGTTTTCGCGGATTTTCGGGATTCCTCCCTTGCGACGAAAATCCTAGTGCGGTCTTTACTAGTGTGACTTTGAACTCGGTTAAATCATCGCACCGGCTAGTTTCACTGTTTTCAGTTGGGATATTAAACGGTCAGCACGTAAGTAAAATTGATTAAATTAAACGTATTATTATTATACTGTTGTGTTTTGATACAACTTTGCGGTTATTCATTATAAATATAATTAAACTAATTGTTTATAATTTTAATAATCAAATAAAAATATAATCAAATATAATAAAATATATATAATCAAATATAATATAAATAAAAATATAATCAAATACACCCTGGCGAAGAAACGTCGTTTCCGAAACCGGTTGATTTTACCAAATAAATTTTAGTGGTGATAAACAAAGTTAATTAGTTTAATTGTATTAATTGTGTTATTATTAGTTTTGTTGTTAATTAAAAAATAAGTGGATAGATAATGCAATGAACGATTGCTACGATACTTGTGTGTGTGTGTGTGTGTGTGTGTGTGTGTGTGTGTGTGTGTGTGTGTGTGTGTGTGTGACCATTTCTTTGGGGACTACCCAGCCTACGTTTTCAGCAAGACATCTTTAGAAAAGACAAATAATAAATCACCTATCTTTCTAACGCATCGGCGATAAAACGGTTCTTTTGAGAAATATTCTCCAAATATGATAAGAACATCCAATTTATAATCAGATTTTACTGAGTAATATAATGTATTTAACCAATGCTGTAGAATTTACATCCATAATTTTTTACGTTTGTTGTCAGCTTAAAGTTTCTTGGACATACGAAATCAAATTGCCTTTGTGTCGGTACGATATTGCTCGCATGTGAAGAAGTAACTTTCTCATGTAGACGATAGGGATAAAATACGAATGATGATTTTGTTCCCAGATATAAATAGAAACAAGGCCGTAGAACAATATTTTAATATTGAATGCCGTTCAATACTCGTCAAATATTTTAAATGCAAGTTTTTTGATCTTTTATATTCTGGTGAAGAATCGTTTTTATGCATTGACGAGAAGTTAAATTACTGCTTCAGGGTACTATCTAATATAATTGATGGAGATTGCAAATTGACACCATTGATTCCATATTTGCAGCATTCATTACACGTCTATATATTTTTTATAAATGTTTTAGATGTTTATATTACGAGTGGGCTCAAATTAAAATAATCAATTTATTAGGGTAAATTCGACTTTCGAAGAATTCATTTAAGGATGTTTAAAGAAATATCTTTCAACATCAGTGGTTATTTTTCCATGAACAAAAAAGCCATGAAAGTCTTTAACAAATATAAGGTATCACTGTCCTACGGAAATTCGACCATATTCTACTGCACATATAATATATAATAAATTATGCCAATACTTTATCAGTCGCGTGTCCCAATGTGTGGGGTTTGTTTGAAATACAGTATTTAGTATTCTAAATATAAAATATCTAAATATAATAATTTCGTTGTTTGTCTCGTAAGTCCATAACTTTTTGGAATTTACGGCTAAAAAACGAAATTAACTGCTGGAGAATCGAACTTCGAAAGCACTGCAGAGCAGCGACTAGGCGACATAGCTATCATCGCTTCTTCGTGGCCTGTCAAAAATATACTATATATACTACACATTGTAAAAGCAAGGCTTATCTAAGATGCGAACCATTAATTTTGGCCTTCCCGTGATATTTCACGGGTGTATGGCTAGTTCTTTAATAAATTGTGATTTGAACGAAAGCCAGGGTTGAATAAAAGTATTTAAAATTGCAATTTTTTTAAATCTCGCTTATTTTTAAATCACATTTTTTTTTTTTTTTTTAAAATAGAGATGTGAACACGGAATACGTGTCACATCAATATTCTTACTATTTTCAAACTAAGCTAAGCGCTTGTACTATGAAAATAGGACTAACTTGCTAGTCTGGAGTGAGGATCGAACCCGCAACCTTTGGATCACGAGGCCAGTGTCCTAACCACAAGACCAACAAGCTACTCTTATTATTGATAACATTATTTTATCGGTGGTGTTGTGGTAAAATTGAAAAACTTTTTTTTGCTATTTTTCTATGGATAACAGTTAGTAATAATAATAATAATAATAATTAATTAATTAGTAATAATAATATTAATCTTTCTTCTTTTTGACTTGCATAAGTTCAGCTGGAGAGAATAAATAGATGCTAACTCGTTAGAATAAATAGATGCGCAGCACTAATCACCATAACCCTTTTGGGCGACATTTCCGCGACAAGTGATATGTGAGTCCCGGTGTGTACACGTCAAATGACCGCGTCATTGTCCCCGAAACATGAGCGTAGATGTTGATGCCCTAGTGAATACATGGCATAATGCTTGAAACAAACAAAAAAAATCCTTAGATCCCATTGGCATGTCACCGCCGATGCATAAGGTCAGATCTCTTTCAGGTTTAAAAAGTATATATTAATATATATATATATAGATATATCTATATATATATATATATATTATATATATATATATATATAAAGATCCCGTGTTTCCCTACCCGCCAAGTTTTCTCCACACACTGGTTATGGTGGTGGGTAACCCTTGGTGTCACATCGAAAGTATGCGATTTTGGTGGGGGTGGCTGAGCGTGGGTGGGAGTGAGTGACGAAAATGTGCTTTCTAGCACATTGTTTTTTTATGGGAAGGCCGCAAATGCTTCAGATTCTTTCAAAATAGTCGCGCCGACTGTGTCGGCGGGTCTAGAAGGTTCCGGAAAAACCTTCTAAACTGAGTGGCTTAAAGTGTCGGTGTGTCTAGAAGGTTCCTGTACATTCTACAAATTTCTTGAAAGTTCTGGAAGGAGAATGTTCTAAGAGGTTCGCGAAGGTTTTATGACGATCCAAACAGTGTACTAAGAAACTACGCGCGGGCACAGCTAGTTTTCAGTAAAATTTATTTCTAGAAAGAAATAAAAAACGCGTTCGGAATGCAGTCCCATCCCTTAATTTTCACGGGCTCAGTTTTTCAATGCAAGTTCATCTGGGAATGTAAAAATAGCCTCCCGCAGGCGTCTCTGCGCACTCGGCGCTGACCTAATTCAGGATGTTCTGTGAGAACTGCGCCTGCCGCCGCGGCGCTCGGCGTCCATGTAGGTCATACTTTTATTTTGGACGTCCGCCGCGGCCGAAGCCGATTGAAATTCCGCCTATAAATAAAATCGATCCGAAACGCAAGGTCCGTGCCCCAAAAACGAAAGGTTTCCGATGAGTAATATCTTTCCTCTCGCTTTCCTGCAATCTGTGGCAGTGATTTCGTGAAAATTGACGGAAATGAGTAACAGGAAACTAGACGCCGGGGAACACGCCAGAAAAATCATCGTTTATAAGCAAATTAAAAGAGAAATACGAGATCTTGCATCTCATAATGCAGGAAAAGATTGCCGAAAGTCGAGGCCCTGGAAGAAGGAGGACTTCATGGCTGAAAAACTTGAGACAGAAAAAACTTCTGTGGAGCTGTTTCGGGCCGCAGTAAATAAAGTCCGCATAGCCAACATGATAGCCAACGTCCGTTAAAGGACAGGGCACGAGAAGAAGAAGAAGAAACAAATCAGCGTCCAGCAAGCGCCGTCGCAGAAGAACACACTTCCAACAGCTAACGCTTCTGAATTCGTATACATGTTGCGAGGCTGGTGTCAAGCGTGTGGATGTTGAAACTTTGATATATTTTGGCTTACATCTTCGAAACTATCCAATAAACTCTTAATTTTTTTGTTACATTAATGTAAAGAATAACTAGCTTTTATGATTTATATTCTCAAATTTTATGTTATTTATGTGATTATTTTTAAATATTTATTCAAAGTTTTCGTACAATATGTATGGCGGCACACTACCGCCGTCTATGAAAATAAATACAAATATATAATTGACTAAACACATTTCTAAACAAAATGCTGTACCTACCTAGTGCGTCAAAATTCAATAATAAATAAATGCACATACATTTTCTTTATTTGTATTTACTAATTAATAAATATATGGGTGTTAGCTTTTTTTAATTTTGATGTTTAGTTCTGACGCTGTTCAATTGATATATTTAATTGTGAGATGTCAAATGTTACACATCATATGCGACTACGGTAAGGCTCGCTCGTTTTTTTTTTGCAATGGTGTCTTACTGCTCACACATGGAGAGCATGCCATCTCTACCTCTGTCATGTCAGAGGCAGAAATTATGATGAGATAAACTGTGATTGGTATTCCATTGCAGCGATGATTATTCTTAATTTAGCGAGTCACTGGTATATTAGAATTTAAGCGGCATGTAAATTAGATCTACTTCCGATTGAAATTTTACAACATCTGATAATGAAAATAATATTGTCACAGAATGACATGCTAAAAAATATTTAAGCACTGTCCGAATTCCTTATAAATGTCATAACATTATCAAAAGATCTGGGATGGCCTATAACAATTTAGGGTGATCTAAAACCTTCGGGAAACCTGGAAAAGTCTAGGAATGACGAGAACTTTCTCATCAGCACTAGAAAATCTAGGAGGTTCGATACTACAGTTTTTGGTTATAAATACTGACGGTTGAAATCGCCGCAAAGTACGCGCAATACGACGCCGAATGTGGCTAGTCGTGAAGGTATCGAGGCGATAAACAAAGGAATAATCGAGTGAAGCACCTAATTGGCGAAATAATAATCGGAGCGATTAATACGCGCGAAACCGGATGGAATGTTCTTGTGAATGTTAATATAAAAGCGATATCTTTACGAATGATATATTGCGAAAAAGTGTAATTTAAAGAATAGCGTTAAGTTTAATTCATTTGTGACTTTGTACATTGAGTAGTTGACTTATCATTAATCAAGGAAAATAAATCAACTTTATTATAAATATTTTAATTATTAAAATTTATTGATGTAGTCCGGAGAAATACAATAATACAAACAATTAATAAATACAAAAAGCATAGTTTTATAATTGAAAATCGCACACAACAAAATATAAATTCGTTCTACAAAATTGTAACGCCTCATTTGCGCAACATCAGTATACACATCCAGGTAAAAATATTTCAACAGCTTACCGTAGTCATGTTCAAACCGTTATTTGAACCGGTTATTCACGGTACAGTTATTAGATAATTGTGTTAAACGGAAATAAGCGACATCAGAGCTTGCATTTTTTTCAATAATCTAGACTTATTTTCAGTAAATCGTTAGACTATCACTACAGTTGCTTATATTGCATATTAAAATTGTATTCGCTTTGATACAAGTCAAACAAAATTAAAATTATTGAAAACCTTGCAGAAATTTAAAAAATATATTTTTAGGAAGTTTTTTGTCATTTTATTTGACTTGTATCAAATCAAATACATTTTTAACATTCCATATAAGTTAGTGTAGTGATACTCCAATATTTCACAGAAAATAATCCAGAACTATTGAAAAAAAATGCAAACTTTGATATTGGTTATCTCCGTAACCGTCGACATTTCACCCAAACTGTAAAAAATATTTTCTTTTCACAATTACTTGAAGAATACTCCCCAGAAGTTTTTGCTACTAGCTTTGAGACACCTTGTATATAAAATCATTATAAGAGATTGTATTATCTACACTGAAGTTGTAATATAAATTAAAAAATATTTATCATTATTTACTACAACTATTCCGAATTTTCTAATCAACTTTTGGAAACAAATCATTATTTTTTTATAAATATTGCTTTACATATTTTACAAACAAGTAACATAGGATTGTATGTCAGCACTGACAAGTCGGCATGAAAATTTTAATACAGTGGCATTACTATGCTGATACAGCCAATGCTATGTATCGGGCCCACATTAGATAAGAGACCCTTATTCAACAGCTTGTAAAAAATTAAATTAAAAAATTTCATTATAAAAGTTCGTGAAAAATGGTCCAAAAAATAAAACAAAGCTACGAATTTTTCTGTGACGAGTGCACACAACATTGTTCCGTTCAAGAGGCCAATTCGTTTATTACTATCTTTTGGATAAAACTCCTTTTTGTTAAATATTCTTCTATATTTTATATACATGGGTAAGAGCTCCTTTTTTCATCAATCGCGACCCAATTTTTATAGTTAAGTCACTAATTTAAGATGTCAAGTATAAGGCTATAAAAATCTATATCAGAATACATACATTATTACATTTGACATTCTAGCCGTCTTTCTAACCTTCCTAACTTGGTGTGGTGTTAAAAACATAGTCGATGCTATATAACATTTCCCGTGTTAAAATGCAGCGCGCATGAAGATAAACAGATTATTTATAACTAGGCATCTCTATAGATATATAAATACAGAAGTACTAAATTCAGAACAAAGGTTCGGTCAATACTCAATACGTATGACTCACATGACAGCGAATAGCGCTTATCTTCAATATACATATTCATTATATATACATTAGCGAAAGAGTAGACATTTATCATAAACGATTTAGCCAACAACGATATTCTTAAACGAAAACTACATGAGACTGACTGCATATGAACTCGTTACGCGCTAATAATAAATTTATTTCCTTAAAAAAAAATTTGGTATACAAAATACACTATTTTGAAAAAACACTAAAAGAAAAGTGTCAAAAAAATGATCCCACTAAGCCACGTACTACATATTTACATTGGCAATCATATACATATAAAACAATATAACTACCTGCATTTATTATATAAAATTCTTTAATACTTATATACATACATAAATGTAAGTATGTATTATAAAAAATATAAAAACAAATGATGTACAAGTAAATATTTTCTGGTCAAATAAACACTTACCTGTAACTCTTGTACTCAACTGTTCAGAGTTATATTTGGTAAATGTGAAAAACTATTGTATTTCAGGTAAAATTGTGTGTAAAATTAAATCATTAACACTTATCATACTTCAAACGGTTTACAGTTCACATGTCAGCTTACTGTGTAATATAATAAAAATAATAAATTTTAAAATTTCCGGCCACTCAGAATCTTCAAGTTTATGTTTTCTGGGGTATTATGCCGTGTTGTTACGACCTTTCGGACCGACGTTTGGATCCCGTTGCATGATGATGAGGATGATGACCCTGCAATGGGATCCGAAACGTCGGCCCGAAAGGTCGTAACAACACGGCATGATACCCCGGAAAACACAAACTTTAAGATTAAAAATCTCCGTTATTTAACAAATTTAAAAATGAAACATATTTCACTCATACTAATTATAATACTGTGTACATAATATTCTAGTAATTGTTAAAAATCGTGTTCAGCGCTACGTATAAATTACATATAGTACATCGGTTGAAACAGGGACATTTTTTTACGTTTAATGTAGGTATCTTATCTAAATTAGAAATTCTGTGAGAAAAGAATAATTGTTCATATTTGAAGACCCATGACATGGCAAGAAGTTGTTAACGAACATTTTTGTCAAAAATGAGTTAATAAGCCCTCTAAACTAAATAATGTACGCTCTTTCCATTAGAAATAAGTTCAGAACTTAAAAATACTTAGAACATATTCAAATCATAGGAATGAACATGTTAACTGTACTTTTTCATAAAAATCAAATCAGTTACTAATGGGAAGAACATGTTATCTTCAATAATAACATGTTCATGCCATCATTCTGAAATTAACACGCCTTTTAATTTGATTGGAATATTTATGGTTAATATAAATTTTACTCTGGCAATATTGTCATATATTTGTTTTTATTTGAAGAATATTATAACATGTACACATATACTATTTTTCAATAATTTTAAATGGTACTTACCATGTTTTGTATTATTAATTAACTTGCCGGGTATTTTGTAATTTTGGATAACGGATGGTAAAAACGGAAAAGCATTTGAAGGGTTGTTTGATGTTCGTGTTTTACCAATTTTTCAAAGGTGTTATTCTATTAAAAATGAGTTCCAGAGGCGAAAAAATGCTTGTTAACTACATTTTTTAGGGAAAATTAGTTCATTTTTATTCTTTGTGCATAAATGCATTTTTTTTGCCTTGTTAATCCTTTTTTATATATTAGTGACATAAATCAATAAAAATTAATCTTGAATTAGCAATAAAACATATTTTTCAAAGGCGAAATGCAAATGTCTAATTATCTCAAAGTGACTTGAATGTTAGTTAACAACTTCTTGCCAAGGGGTCTTCAATTGTTAAAAAATCATGTTTAGCGCTACGTGTAAATTACAAACAGTACAGCAGTTGAAACGGGGACATTTTTTTTAAATTCTGTGATTGTTCATATTTATTAAAAAGAATGATTGTTCATATTTATTTCTGAAAGACTAGAATATTTCGCCGAAGGAGGAAGTCAAATAATAAATTTAAAAATTTACATTATTTAACAAATTTAAAAATGAAACGTATTTCACTCACACTAATTATAATACTGTGTACATAATACTCTAGTAATCGTTAAAAAATCATGTTTAGCGCTACGTATAAATTACAAATGGTACATCAGTTGAAACAGGGACGTTTTTTGTACGTTTAATGTGGGTATCATATCTTAATTTAGAAATTCTGCGTATTGTAAAGAATGATTGTTCATATTTATTTCCCGCGATCGTAAGAGTGGAATACTTCGCGGCCGAAGGAGGAAGTCTTAAATATCAGAGGTGACCCATTTACGTAAATTTAAAATATGGTTAGGAATCCGCCCCGCTTGCAAACAAGCGCAGCGCCCCCCGCAGGGGTGCAGCCCCCCCGGATCAGTTGTACTCCAACATAAACAAGCGTACTTCTGTCGGTGTTTAAACGCGGAATATGTATGAGCCTCCCCCGGCCCACATCTGCAAGACGAAGAAGAGAGGAGAAGAAACGGAAGAGAGCGGGAGCGAGGGGGGAATTAGAAGTTTCCTAAGACGCCGCCACCCCGCCCCACCCCTGGCGAGCGACGGAGAGGCGCGCATCGCCCGTCTCTCTCCCCGGATACGTACAAATTCTCGAATAAAATGAATTCATTATAACGAAATTTCGACATGCATGTAAAAACGGAACAGCTCGGGGAAATCTTCCCCGCCCCGCGCGTTGGGAGCACATGCTATCGCTTTTGGCCGCGCGATTTCGCTGCGAACAATTTACTTCGTGTTTTGTTATTATTATATTGCATCGAACAAATAATTATAAAGTTTGAACCTTAATCTTTAAAATAATACAGTAAAACATCATTTATTTCTATTTATCAAAAAATGTATTAACCTGTAACTTATTCCTAAAATTGTATTTAGTGATTTGCGTTAGTCTGAATATTATTCTCAGTATATTCTATCATTGATTATTTTCCATTATTAATAATTAATTAACTGTAAAAAGTATATTAGGTATACGATATAATATTCAAATATTCACAAAATATTCATACTTGTAATTTTATGTCACTCTAGGACCATCTATTAGGGTCATAAATGACCTGTTGACGGTATGTTTGTTAAAAATAAAATTAAATTAAATTAAAATAAAACATTATTGATGCCGACTGTAAGAGAACATTTTTAGAAAAATCCTTATATATGGGGCATAATGATGATCTTTGGGCAAATTATAAAAAGAAATGCAGATAGGCTAGTAAAGCTGTTGACCACTGAGAATGTGGAAGCACAAATAGCGAAATAGCCATCACCAGCAAGACGATCATGAAGCTTAACATTGGCTTAGAAGGAGCTTAGTGACTGGAGATAACGATTTAATCAACGTAGATTCCTAAATAATTACGACTATTCTATACAGTACTCTACCTTCACGAATAAAATCAAAAATACTGCATAAATTTAAAACAAAATTAAATAGATATGGCTCAGAAATTAGCAGTAAATATACTTGGGTCAGTGTAGTCAAGTCCATATTTTTTTTTTAATAGAGATGACAACACGGAATACGTGTGACATTTATATTCTTACTATTTTCAAATTAAGCTAAACGCTCGTGCTATGAAAATAGGACTAACTTGCTTGTCTGGAGTGAGATTCGAACCTGCGACCTTTGGATCATGAGGCGAGAGTCCTAACCTCAAGACCAACAAGCTACTCCTTTGATTACATATTTGATTTAATAATTAGTAATCCCAATTATATTAATTTCGTTGTCTGTCTGTCCGTCCGCCTTTCCGTCCGTCTGTCTGGTCTGTCTGTCTGTCTTTCCCCGTAACTTCGTGTAATATCCGTAACTTCTTTAAGATAATTATTTTTTTTGAAAAAAATTTTTTTGGAAAAATGTAATAATATAAATATATACTTATTCTTTAGGAACCGACATGTAAAAGTACCGTCATTATTGACGGGTTACTGCTAGTAAAAAGGGTTACAACTAATAAATATATGGAACAGAGGTGAACTAAACTCATTCTTTAGGAGAGAGGACTGGGAAATAGCGGAAGTTTGTCCCCCATCGTATATATTTAAGACACGTTTATAATGAATTAAAAGTTATATTCTTGCATAATTAAGTCCCCTGGTAAACGGTGAATAAAATATTTTTTTTACGAAACACGTTTTCTTTTTAGTTTTTTTTTTAATTTCGTTTCAAACCTAGTCTTCAAGTAAATACTTCATTTTGTAATAAAGCACGACTTATTTACTAAGACATTGTATTTTTTTAATAGTATTTAGTTTGACCTTTTCATAATTGTACCATAATTTATAAGCTCGTAATAGAACCAGCGGTAGAACAAGACCGTCTTCCAAGAAATTTCCTTTAATTCGTGCATTTATTATATACGATATAGGTAGGTGCGTCAAGTAAGAAATAAACAAATTGTATAAGATTAATTTGTCAGGATTTCACGGCAAATAACAAAAAAAAAACATAAATCAAACATATCTGATAGCAACAATATTTCTAAAGTATAATCATGTGTCCAATATGCTCGCCCGTATAAAATTATTCTTCTAGGGCAATTATTACTCCCTAGGGACTAGTCTGTGTGATTAATTGGTCAGGGGTTCGATCCACTAGTGGCCGTTGCGTAGTATTTTCATTACACAAATGCTTTTACTTAGCTCAAATAAGTGAAAGCATCATTTTTTCCATCTTTCTAAAAATTTTAGAAAAAAAATTTTTAGAAATTTTTTTTCTTTTCCATATTTTTTTCTAAAAACGTTACACTTGAAATAGTACATTTACGTTCAAATTGGAATTCATATTTAAAATAACTTATAATAAATATGAGATAAAAAAAAGTTACCCATAAAAACCAAGTTTTCATTAAACTTCCTTTCTCATTTACTAGTTGAAACGGGTTTGGCGCTTACCCCACGCGTTGGGCTTGAGTCGGGCGACGCTACGAAAAGGAGTAATAAAAAATTTCGAAAAATCCAAAATTATACTATAATTATTAATCTTTTTAAACGAAAATTTGTTAAAAATGTCCTTAGATTTTCACGGCCGTTCATAATCTTCTGTGTATAGTTTTCTGGGATATTCTGCCGTTATATGTGACCTCTCTGGCCAACGACACGGTACTGCAATCCAGTATTTAACATAACACAAACTTGGAGACACCCTGACTTCGGTACGGTATTGCAAGGCAATACTTAACCTACATTTCAATGATGAACCTGATTATGAACCCTGTAATGGGATCCGAAACGTTGGCCAGACAGGTCACATATACACGGCAGAAAATTTGTTTATTTATTTTTAGTGTCTCCACGAGTCTGCCTGCAAAGTTTCCGCTCGATTGGATCACGGGAAAAGGGTTCAAAATCGATCCAAAGTTTTTTCGACAGACAAGCAAGCAGACTTATTGTTAAAATACTTTAATACTCTGCTTCATCACTTTTGAACATCAAATTCCAATAGAAAATACTTAATTAATTTTATAATTTATTTTCACATTCGTTTTTAATTAATTGTTCATCTCCCATATATTCATTTTTTGATTTTGTAAATGTCTATACTTTGATTTTTGGTATATTTTATATCCTGATTAGTCATTGACCCCGAAACATATTAATATTTCAACAAATTAGTGGTTAATACAAATTCTATTATTGTTGCATTAAAATATTAATTTTGTATCCTTTTTCCACAACTTAAAGTGTTACAGACAGATATTAAAAAATTGCTTAATCTTTTTTTAAACAATATATTCTACTAAAAAAACCAAATTAATCAATCAATTAAAAAGACATACAGAAAAATCTATTTCACGAAAAAATATTTAACTACTACCGGGATTTGAACCCGGTCCACCTCGTTTCCGGGGCCGGTGCTCTAACCACTAAGCTGTAGGAGCCTTTTATATTTCCGTGAATATATCTACCTTATATGTTATTCTCATTAAATGATTAATTTTTACTTTTGTCCATTTTAGAGCCATCCACTTTTTCGATACGGGAGTACAAATCACTTTGCAATACTACCGCTAGATGGACGCCAGAATTAACCGATTAATTCATTTTATTTGGACCCACATTTGATACAACAGTGTTGTATCAAATGTGGGTCTAAATAAAATGAATCTATGTCCTTGTACATTTAGGAAACATGCGCTAGCACATGTCGCATATGCTGGCGCATGGCTGGGATCAAAAAAGAGTTTTTTTTTGTTACTGTTGTTTTATTGTTGCCATTCGGCTAGTAATTATGAATACTAAAAATATTCCGCGCAATCTTGGATTTGTCGATTGAAAAATGAATTTTCATATATAGGTATATAGATTATTAATTAAAAAAATGATTGTAATTAAACAACATAACAACTGTAACTTACGGGCGTGAAATTATAATCTGTATACATAAAACGAAAATGAAAACAAACATAATAATTTCCTTGTCTATCTGCATTGCTCGTCAAAAATGCAGTACATATAGGACGGGTTGTAGAATATCACCTTTAACTGCCGGCAGGGGAAATATAAAAAAAATTCAAATGTTTTGATAAAAGTCGTTAATACTATTTCATAGATGTCGCCTATTAATAAGTAAATACTCATTCTTTAGGAACCGGCATGTAAAAGAACCATAATTTTTGACGGGTTACAGCTAGTTAAGAAATAATATATAAACTATTCCGGTTGAAAATATACATAACTATTAAATGTATAAGTTTTCGTTTCCTGCAATCCATCACAGTATGACTTGAACATTTCAGAATTATTAATAAACTTCTACATCTCATCCATCATTCATTCATTCATTATGATCTATCAAATTCTCTAGAAGTATTTTCTCAGCGCTATTTTGGGAATAAAATCCCTTTTCCTAAGAATGATACTATTAACTTTGCCCTGTGTTCATAGTCTTCTCACGCAAAATAAGGTTGGTTTAGATGTTTATCAAACTTTTGATTTGATAACACTTCAATCATGGTTGTTGTAATGATAATCTAACATCTCAAGGATATTATTGAAAAAGATTATCATCGTGCTATCGACATTATTGAAAAAACTTATCATCGGGTTGTATCTCCTGGTAAACTTTTTTAAACTACTTTTAATAATGTGTTTAATATTGAGAGAGCAATTTATTTTTATTTACGTCAATTCAATATACACTTCAATTTTTTTTCACAGAAAATTGTAAAGAAGTGTCGGCGTTTTGTCCCGAATATTGTATCACTATGAATGTTGACCTCAAGTGAAAGGTCTCAGTTAGTACAGTATTGAGTCATAATATATATTACATTACATCATTTTTCGGCCAAAAGTATTATAGTATCGTAACATTTTGTCGACCTCTCATCGTATAAGAAAGACAATCGGATTAGTATGTGAAAGCCGTGCGTACGAGGCACATTTTTTCGTTGTATTGGTGTTTATACCCCAACACAACTAAACAATGGGCGTCGTACACACGGTTTACACATCCTAATTCGATTGTTTTTCTTAAATGAAAAGAGGTCTTCCTAACTTGGAAACGTTATCCTATAAAAATGCCTATTTTCCGTAAGGTATTAATAGAATATCGAAATCAAAAATATCAGCTACGTTGATGGAATATGAATATTTTAATTGATTTAAATCAATCTTCCAATTAGTATTAGGTGAACTGTAATATTTTACTTTATGCTTAATAAATAAGATGCTATCAATTATTATTCTCATTAAGTCTTCTTCTCTTCTTCCTATTCTTTTATTAGATCCTTGATCTGTATTGACAGGTCAGTCCTGGTCTTGTGACAAGGACGTCCAGCTCTCTCTCCATCTCTTTGGTAGTCTCTCTGGCGGTCGGCGCCCCCCTGAAATCCCGGCTTCATGGCTCTGGGAAGTCTTGTCTGGTCCATTCTCTCGAAATGGTCCCTCCAAAAACGACTTCTCCGCTTGCTCCATCTCACAATGCCTTGTACTCTTGGTACTCTGTCTCTTGTCTCTGAGGGTCTTAAATTTCATTAATTTTACATGGAACGTTATTTAATCGAATCAGTTGTATGTTTATATATGTACACACGTACCGATACGTGTACCTCCGATGTATAATATTTACATTAGGCCATCGCTCTGTTCGTTATTCTAAATAAACCCGTCGTATTATTAAAACATTATAACGTAATTAATAAAATATTTTTATAATTGATTAAAAACAATAAGTCGCGGATTTAACGTAAACGAAATTACATTCCGCGGATACAGCGTTCTCCGCGCTAAAAATAACAACCTTTATCAATTCATTAAACATATTCTCGATGCGAAAATATGTCGGAGGACCATAAGCGCCGGAATCATCCCCTGCGAAGGGGTCGGGACCCTGTGAAACTCGCATTAAGTTATGAGAAACACTCGCCGTACGCCGGCACCTAAAAGAGCAGTAAAACCTTTGCGTATTGATTATCCAATCAATAAAATATATCATACCGCCTGCGTATGAAATCCTTTTTCCTCTAACCTCCCCATTTTGTGTGTGTATAATATAAATATACATACCGCGCGCCGCCCCCCTCCCCCTGGAAAAGTTGTATGAAAATTATAGCCCGAGTATGAAACTTTTATATCATCGCGGTGCTTTCTGCGGATGTATAAAATATTCTGGTATAAATGACGGGAATTTTCTGGCTCTGGTGTGTGTGCGCGCCGCGGCAGTGTGGGTGAGACCTGAGAGTGTGTCGCTCCCGCCCGAGCGCGGTCTAAAAGGGCCTAAACGCAGTTTTAACGACTGCCTCGTCATTAGCCAACAGGGGTAGGCAGAGAGGACCAAATTTCTAACCTGACGTTATGACAAAAATTTATATAAAATAGCTTCGTAAACACCACTTTTTTATTGAAAAAAATTCAGCATGTTTCGAAGCCAACGGCTTCTTCGTCAAGATAACAAAAATAAGTAATAATGTTAAGTAGGTACATTATATTATCATTTTCCATGTATAAATTTTTAATATTCTGATCTATACTTCGATTTTTAAATTTTATTCCAGTTATCCTGACGAAGAAGCCATTGGCTTCGAAACATGTTGAATTTTTTTCAATAAAAAAGTGGTGTTTACAAAGTTATTTTATGTAAATTATAATAATGTCACCACAAAATAATTTTGCTATATTTGAAGAAGAAGATGACATTATAACATTCCGTATATCTTCTCGATATCACGAAACACCTTATTGATTCTCCTGAAATTGCCAGCTTGCTATCTTTCCACGTCCCACTCCGACCTACCAGATAGAAGTACTTCTTTTCCCTCCCAACTTATCATACAAACGATAGGAAATCCTCTCCCATCCCACGCATTTGCTCAGATTATAATCACCTTTAGATTTCAATAGATATTTTTAATACTAAATATGAAGAGTATCATCACATGGTGACGCAGATACTAAAAACTCATCCCCCTCTCTGACCATGTGCATTATATACATTACGAACCCTTTTATGTTTATGTTAATGTTAAATTAGGAACAATCAGTTAAATGAAACTGTAAAATTGTTTTATCTGTTATTCATATCAAATTGATTTATCAATAATCATGTCTTATCTGCGTCATCCTTTAATTGTGGGAGACATTTAAGTATTATTTCTGTATTTTGTCTTACTAAGGAATTTTGTCTCCACGTTGGACGACCGAATAAAATTAAAATAAAAAATAAATCAAAATTTGTCTTATTAAAGCAGTGTTAATGAGCGGAGCAGACTAATTCTGAGATCTGTCGACTCTATGAAATTGCAGGTGTTTGAGAGCGAAATTCTTAAGGGTATCTTTGGTCCGATTTGCTATGACATGTTCGAAGTTCGTGATCTCTACTGACGTCAAGTTTATCAAGGACCAACGGTTTCGGTGAGATAGCTATCTAGATTTGGTCAGTGCACGCGTGGTAAGGTGGAGAGAGCCCTCGCGATTATAAAGCAAGATTCAGAATAAAGAGGAGAGAAAGGATCTCTTTAAGGCGTCCAAGTCTCTCGACGGGCTGTAGAGCCATGACTGGGTATCTTCTAGAGAGGCAGGATATATTTGAAGAATTATAAGAATATCTGGTACACTCTGCTGCTAGGCTAACTGAATGCGGAGCCAACTGAGAGTGAATATACATTTTTAGAAATTCTGCGATTATTCAAATATTGTACATTGATTACGACTCCAAATCCATGAATCTCAATCATGATCTAAGCAACAAGTACAAAAATTTGATATTCTGCTCAGTTTTGACTCGTTCTATTATCATTGACGAAAGATACATGTAATATCTACATGATATTAAAATATTCAATGTTTTATCAACACTTCGGCGAGTTGGTAAATTGATTTAATAATATTATTATTCCGTATTCATTTTTATGTAAATATTTTTGACGTTGGCATTATTTTGAATTAAATATGTCGGTTATTGGAAATTATGATTCACAACAATATAAAAGATTCTAAAAAACAATTTCGTTCAGACATTTATGACAGGTAATACATATGTGGAAGAGAAAATATATAAGTTTAAACTTTAAAGTCCCTAAAATTATATATCTATTCCTTTCAATAGTTTTCATATAATTACAATTTGTTGAATGTAAATTAATGGATTGATAATGCCCTCATAAAGCGAAACGAGTCTCATAAAAATTAGACTATTAAATCTAAAAAAATAAGTGTGCTTTTATTTTCATGTGTATAAATCAACATTTTCTATAAATACATCGTAAAATATTAGTATAGCGTAAAACAAAATTAGTTTGTTTATCTTGTTATTAAACATTAATTTAAAAAAATATTAATTTATTCCTTTTAATTCATTAAAAACTTTGTATAAACCACTTTGTAGAGTGACTTCAAGTTTACCGATTTCGATACCACTTCAAATTAATAGTTATATTCAAACATAAAGTTAACGATATATGTACATAAATAGTTGAGTAGCTTATTGGTCTTGTGGTTAGGACTCATGCCTCGTGATCCAAAGGTCGCGGGTCGAACCTCACTCCAGACTAGCAAGTTACTCGTATTTTCATAGCACAACCGTTTAGCTTAATTTGAAAATAGTAAGAATATTGATGTGACACGTATTCCGTGTTGGCATCTCTATTTTTTTTTTTTAATAATAAAATTAACGAAAAACATCAACAATGTTTTAAATGCGAGTACGGCTGTTAAAGCGAAGATTCGTACGTCTCGATAAAGATACAGTGGTATCGAAACTGGCAGATGCAAAATTACTCCAAGTGGTTTTTACCAAGTTTTTAGTTAATTAACATTAATAATTTAGTTTTACCGCAAAGTTAACGCTATAAACATCATAAATAATAAATTTGTCATAGAACAGTGAATCTTTTTCAGTGAAATACCAGTAAAACCGTACTGTATCGAAAGCACAAAAAATGTGTATACTTTGGACAATTGTCTCCAATCAGGACCCTTAATGAAACTGCCGCGTGGGCCATTCTGGCGTTGAATTCAAATCGGAGGCTGAGGCCTGACACGAGGGGGTTAGAAGGGGCACAGAGAGAGATGATGAAAAGAATGTGTACCGTGGGGTGGGCGGGGGGTGGGGGGCGGCGGGCGGCGGGCGCGTGGGGGATGGGAACCGGAAAAGAGTGCGCGCCGGAAAACTAGAAAGGGAGCGCTGCGATCGCTACGGTGTAACTTTTAAGAACTAAAAAGTGGTGGCGCCCAGGGGGATGCACATCTATACGGGCGGGAGATTAATTATAAACTTATACATAATTAATTTAATTATTATCTTTATATTATTTTTTAACATTGGTTAACCAAGAAATCTTAATACGTATTAGGCATACTCGTGAACAGTATGTTTATTTTTAATATAATTGATAAAAATATACTTTGTTTTCAACACTTAGATATTGAAAATATCAACAAGTTTCGCTGCCAATAGTGCCTAAAAGTAAAGAGAATAAAAATATAAAAATAATATATGGGAAATTAATAAATAATTATGTTTAAAAGATAAATATGTATAAAAAAATCTGTTTATTTACTATATTCAATTAATTATTTACACATTTTCTTATTTTTTATGTCATTAGGTACTCAATTATTCATTCATTTCCCAAATATTATTTTAATCAACAATATTATCATCCACTGCGGGATTATTATTTTATTAAGATAAATTATAGAATTATTTAATTAGTGATTGTGTTCTCGGAACATACATATAAAAATATTGTTTATTATAAATACTACTGGTCTATAAAAAGAGTTAAAAAAATTAAAATATTGATTTTCGGGCGTATTCTAGTCCATATGTTGAATAATTCGTAAATCATTTTGATCTTTTTGAAACGTTTTTATTTATAATTTTAGCACTCCTTGCGATTTAGTTTTTGTTAATATTTTTCATGGAACAGCTGCGATACTTATTTATATATCGCATAATTATTAATTATGCGATATTTATAAACATTAAAGGACAATCACAGAACCCGTAGACAAGCCAAGCGCTATTGAGATCGATTTTTTCATTAGAAATTATTTCTTATTCTTATCGGGAATAGTACTCGTGATCAATAATCAGGTATCCAACAAAAAAATCGAATTTACTTCGTTATTATTCGTTATTTATTTTCATTTGCATTTGGTGAAATTGCGAGGGTATTGTTTATTATGAGCTTTTGTACCATAACCAAGCAATTATAGCTGAACGGTATTCTGAACAATTGACAAAACTAAACTCGACACTTAAAAAGTATAGATCTCATTCTAAAAACACCAGGACACTGCGCTATTGTATGTGGCGGTTCAAAGAAATGAATTGGGATGTTATAAGCACCCACCTTATTCTCCAGATCTTATCTATTCAGATCAATATGTTTTTTTAATTAAAAAAATTATACATATCACAGAAATTTTAATTAAAAATCGAGCTCATTACAATTTTTTATTATTTTTTAACATACCTACAGACAGTCAACAGCTCACTGATGACCCTAAAAGATGGTCATTTAGTGACATTAGAGTACAAGTTTGAATATTTTGTGAACATTTCAATATGATAATATATAAATAAGTATAAAAAAAATCGCGGATCAATAAGAAGTTCAATAATTTATTTTTTTACATACAATTATTTTACATAAATATACATCGCAAATCAATAATTTTTTTAAATGAATAAATCAATTTGACGATCAAATATTATTTTTTACACATTTTTGTTTATTGGGATTAATTTATTTTTTAATAAATACGCAGGCGGTCGATGTTTCCCGAATAATCAATTATTCACCTGGTCGTATCGCGTGCGATGTCCAGTCGCCCTTCACGTGTGTTCATCCTTAATTTATGAAGAAGCGATGTATCCCGAAATTTTAGCTTTTTTCATTGCAACTCCTTCGCTCATTTTCCAGCGGCGGTAGCCCCCACCCCTACCCGCCGCGGCACGCACACAGGCGCACCGCCCCGTGTGTCTGTCGGTGGTTGTACAAGTGTACATCCGTTATTATATAATATCTGTACGGCAAAGAGAAAAATGTGTACAAGAGATTCGATTTCGCAATTCGCGCGCAAACCTACAGTTATATTTACATGTACAGTCGGCGCATGGGACAACGTTTTAGCAACGTTTCTTAAGGGTGGGGAATCGGCGATTTATTTCCTGTTTTAGCCGAGCCGTTTTACGTTTGTCTTTGATAACATGTTTTTTGAAATTATTGATTACTTATTAAAAGTGTGTCAAGTTAAGAAATAAAAGTTGATTAAATGATTTTTTCTGAATTTTCAAAATGATCACGGTTTTGATAAAAATTTAGAACTTTCTATTTTACACATCAGTAATTTTGGTCTGAAATTGAATAACTTAGAATCTTTGGAAATTAGTAAAGCGTGTAATAGTGAACAAAATATTATTAATAATCAATTAAATTTAACTACTAGCCATATTCTAAAATATTTTCCAATAATTGCGAGTAATCAAGAACTTCAGCAATAATACTTAAAAATATTTTTTCAAATAATTTAGAAAAACAAAAAACAAAAGACATTTTTCATTTTCATATTTTGACAATTACACAACACCCTGACGATGGAAAAGTTTTTCCGAAACATGTTGGTGTAATTAATCAAATAAAATAGTAGATACCTACAAATAATACAATCAATATTTTTTTTAATAAAAATTGACACTACATTCGGTATCTCGTGTGCTAAAGAGAATTTCTACAGTTCTTTCTATACTCACAGATGGTACGGGTATGAAAACGAATAGGTTCGCATACATCTTTTCATTAAAGAAAGACAATTGAACTAGTATGTGTAAGCCGTGCGTACGGCGTACATTGTTTCGTTGTGTTGGTGTTTATGGGTATAAACACCAATTCAACGAAACAATGCCTCTCGTACGCACGGCTTACACATACTAATTCGATTGCCTTTCTTAAATGGAAAGAGGTTTGCTAGTCGTATATGATATCTACAGCAAAATGTACTAGACATATAGACACCCAATACTAGATCAGCTTCGTGAGCACAGACCACCAAAATATATAGACACGTATCTACCATGTCTCTTATCTACAGATAATTGACTGTAATAGAATCTCTTTATGTACACACTGATACATAATGTAATTAATTAAGGTTATGTTTTGTTGATGGTGAAACTAAGTGTTAATGGAGAAAATATAGAAAAGGGTTTCTCTTCTCTCAATTAAATGAATGTGTGAAAGCTACTACAGTTTCTTGAGTATCTATAAATTATACATGGATGCGTAGCTTTAAATAAATATAAAAATGTAGTGCCTAAGACATTTATTAGTGATTATATTATTTGTGATTGGTGGTCAATCGTAACGATTATTAAAAACTGTGATTTATATGTTACAGGTATAGTTTTTAGTGCCTTAAATATTTTAAAGGAATCCCAGTAAAATTATAATGCACATATGCACCGTTTTTATCCTATTAGCATATCAATGTGTTAATATCATGCGAAATACAATATTACAACCATCGGTGGTATAAAATAATGCTGTAAAATGGGCACAACCCTATAAGATATTTATATTAACTTAGTTTAAACTACATTTCTAAAAAATTAATATGCAATACACGTGAGTTCCAAGCATAAGAGTTGGCATCTTTTTGGCGAGGTTCATTTATGTGTCTTTATAGTTTTAATAGGCAAGAAAAAGAGATAATAAAAATAAACATAATTTCTAATTTATTTATGAAATTAAGGATGTAATTTTTGATTTATGTTACGTCCAAATAATACTACTAGCTGTAACCCGTAAAAATTATGAAACATTGGTTCGCATCTTTGCTAAGGCCTAGTTTTATATTTATAATATCTTTTTGGCGGTCCACGGAGAGGCGACCGTAACATGCGTAGAGCGGCTGGCCCGGTTCAAGCCCCATCTCTGGCCGCTTAATTTGTTTTTTTATACACGAATTCGAACGAAATTACGGACGTTACACGAAGTTACGGGGACAGATAGTCAGGCAGACGGACGGACAGATGAATAACCAACAAAATTATTATGTTTGATTTTGTCTTAACTTAAATTAAAGTTTATTTAATGTTCAAATGTACAGATTGCGATTTTCATAATTTAAACACGAAGAAGTATATATAACGTCAGTACTACCTACATTAAAAATCCAGTTATTCCTATTTAAGGGATATTTATATATTTTTTAATAAAATATGCACTTTTGCTGAATAAGATGTAGCATGAAGTACATTATGCCCTATCCGCGCACCCGTTTAATTTTTTATCAAATCCTCCGAACGGCCCGCGAATGGACTGCGAACAGATGTGCACTGATCTACTTACCCTCAGGCTCCCCTGCGCCCCGGATACTGACAGCTTTTTGATGGAGCCATGTTTGTGCAATACTCGTGTGAAAATACTCCATTTATATAAATAAATTTATTCCTAATCAATTAATCAACAAAAACTTCAGGGGTATTCTTATTAATTTTTTTATTTTTATTTATTTTAGATTTTGGATAGAAAATATTTTTTTCACTTAAGGTACAAATGCTTATTTTTGAGCATGCTCTAACAACTGTACATTGTACATAGCATGCTTATTTTAAGCGTGCTCATAAATAAGCATGTTCAAAGCTAACAATCAAACACACATGATTATTACTGACAGCTATTGTCATAGAATAGAGACGCTCTTGTTCAAAATGGAAAATTTGCAAAAATTAAACAGGAAATTCAAGTGAAATAATAAATCAAACAGTTCCGAATTGACCGAGTATTCCACAGACATTCGTGATTCCCATAATAAGTCACGAAAAGTAATGTCCTGTCATCTCCCCAACGCGCCATATTTGTTTCATCTATCGCGGACTGAGAAGATCGCATTGATAATCGATACAAGCCGCAAATGACATTAGCATGCTCATAAGCAAACCTATTCACACATGCTCAAAAGATACCTCTTCTCATGGTGAATGACATTAGCATGCTCATAAATCAACCGGCGTTGATTTTAGAGCGTGCTAGTATTGAGCATGCTCATTACTAGCGATGGGCGTGCACACATGCTAGTAAATTGCAATGGCTCAAGAAGATCAATACTGCGCATGCTCACGTGCCACTATGAGCATGTGCATCAGTACCTTTAGGGTGAAACATCAACAGTTACGAATATAAATGACATCAAAGTTTGCATTTTTTCATATATTTTAACTAATGACAAAAACTTTACAATAATATATGTTTCAAATTTCTGCAATGTTTTATTTGACTTCTATGAAACGAATAAATTTTTAATTTCGATATTCATACATTGATGAAAGCTTAACATTTAAAAAAAGATAAGCCATCAATATTGAAAAAAATGCAAACTTTGATGCACGTAACTGTCCCCGTAACTGCTGACATTTTACTCAAATTGTAAAAAATATTTTTTTTTAAATTACATGAAGAAGACACCTTCCTGAATTTTTTTCTACCACCTACGAGAAAACATGTATATAAATAATAAAAATATATTATAATTAATAATTAGCATCGGAGAGGTTTTTCAACGGATTTCTGATTCGAGACAATCTCTAATATATAGATTTTTCTCTCTTCGTAATCTTTGGAGATAACTTTTGGCTATGATAGTTTAATTACTAGATGTAAAGATTTGCCGTATGTTTAATTACTACATTATGTTAAAATGTGTACCTTTTTTACAACTAAATAAAAACAAACAAATCTGTGTTATAAATTCAAATTTCACTCCATCGATCAGCGATGTTCATGTCCGTCAGATGGGTGAATCAAAAGAGAATAAGTAACCTTCTGTTTTTCTTACTTCTCAGAGTGAATAGTAATTATTCAAATCAAACGTCGTTTATCTACAAGTGAAAATATCAATATGGTATCGAGCTTTATCATATCGTGTCTAAGTCCATGTACACAAATCTAGCGCTTAGCAGAAATTGCTATCGTAATAATATATTGAATTAGATTTAATATTTATATTTATTATTTGTAGAAAAATTCTATAAAAAACTTTTAAATTCTTTTTTCCCACGAATTTATACAAATGTGTTCGTGTACGCCTTGAATTTTTACGTCTTTGCAAATAATAAAATAAATCTTTAAAAAAATGTATTATGTGCCAAAATGTTAATTTAAAATTTAGATTTTTTTTTAAAAAAATAGAGATGCGAACACGGAATTCATGTCACATCAATATTCTTACTATTTTCAAATTAAGCTAAACGCTTGTACTATGAAAATAGGACTAACTTGCTTGTCTGGAATAAGATTCGAACCTGCGACCTTTGGATCACGAGGCGAGAGTCCTAACCACAAGACCAACAAGCTACTCCAAGATTAAAAATATTAATACAGTATCATCCTTATTCACGCTTAAAAATATAAACTGTCTATATTTTTAAAGTAAAATGCTTGATTTTTGACAACGATGAATTGTAACATTGCCCACATGTCTCAAATGGCTTCTGTATAGTAAAAACAATACTACTTCTAAATGGTTTCTTCTTTTATACTTTAATTTAGCTTGTAAATACTCCTCCCATAAGCTCGAGCTTTGGCTCATATTATATGGAATGTCTGTAAAAATTTTATAATATAGAATCAACTTATTATAAAAAACATGTATCTACTGCATAAATAAATTAATTTAAAAAATATAAGTTTTTTCCAAACAATTAAACGATGAAATTTCGAAGACTGCACTACGTGGGACAGTAACAGATTTTTCTATACAAATCAGTGTCATCTTAGTAATTAATTAAATATCAGTTCTTTACAAATATCAGTGCAATTGATGAAGGCAATGTCGATATTACAAACAAAGGATCTCGCTGTGAATAACATAAGAGAGCCCCTCCAAGAATAACAAATTTATATCAAAATAGAATTCATAATTACGAAATCATTTTTAAATATTTTACGTAACGAGAAAAATATTGTATTATGTGAGGAATTCTTAATAAAAAACACACGACATTTAATTATTTCTGTACTTTTTTTTTCAATTCATCCCGGTGATGGAGGCATAGATGAATCCCAGGTGGACGAAGGCCGAAGGTGGTGAGATTCAAATAGAAATTAATTAAAAAGTATATTAAAACATTTCAGCTTTTAAAAAGAATTAAGATTCCGATTTAAGCTCACGTAATTTAATTAAATAATAATACTTGTGAACATAACAAAAATGTTACCGAATTTCTTTTCAAAATACCCTTCAAGGTTTTTAAATCGTGGCACACGTTTTCAATACACGTACTTTCCATGATCTTGATCCTCCAATAAAGAAAAATTGCGCGTACAAGGATGGATAAATAAATGCCTACAAGAATCTATGGCGTAGACACGGCTGGCTTTTCGTCTACGCCATTTGTGTTATTATTTCACTTTAGACGCTTCCTCCAAAACCTCTTTCTTTAGATCATCAAAAGTGTTATATTTAAGAATTCTCTATAAAACTACCGGTCATTTCAACCTACCTCGAATAAATTTTTGATGATTCTATTTTTTTATTTATTGTATGTATTTATGCAGTAGATACATAATGTTTTTTATAATAAATTGATTCCATGTTACAACATTTTTACAGACATACTCCCCATAATATGAGCCAAAACTCGAGCTTATGGGAGGAGTTTTACAAGCTAAATTAAAGTATAAAAGCAGAAACCATTTAGAAGTCGTAGTTTTTTTTACTATACAGAAACCATTTGAGACATGTGGGCTATGTTACAATTCATCGTTGCCCAAAATCAAGGATTTTATTTCTTTCTTAAACTGTTCGTATTTTGGAATGTTCCTTTCTTGAAATTTGTTTTGCTACAACAATGTATTGTACCATTTAACTCCCAAGTATGTATAATGATGTTGTGCCATGATGGTTCTTAAAGATGGTATCTTTAAGAACCAATATCAATGAATATTCTCGAATGGTCTCCATGAGACAAATCATAATAAGGACAAAGTCTCGACGGTTAGATGGACAAAGACAGGACAGCCGAAAGAAGTGAAAAAAAATGAAAATGGCTGATGTCGATGATCGCGATATATATATATATATATATATTTCTTTTTATTTATTAGAGACACTAACAGGATAATAGGTATATGATACTCTAATAATAAAACATTATAAATGAAGACTATGCCCATTATCCCAATTACAATTGTCTTCGGCACGCTCTAGTAACATGTATATTTGCATTTCAGTATATTTTACATGTACATTAATGTGTATTGTATATTTAGTGTTTGAATGTAGTGCGATAAGTATTTAATGAATAATTGATTTAATGGATCTATAGGTTCAGTTCATCGTTTAGAAAATGGATTTTGTGTATGAGTGAGTTTTTGAACGAAGATAAGGTATCTGCAAGAATATCAGCATCAATGTTAGGGTCAGCACAATACATATTATATGTGCGACACAACCTTGTGATGGGAGAAAAGTAACCGACATTATTAGTGTGCTGGCTTATTCTAAAGAACTCCGGGTTTCTTATACGGTTTAACATGCAAATTTATATCAGATAGAGAGAGAGAATCAATAGCTCCGCTGAGAATCTTGTGTAGCACAACGATATCGGATATTTTCCGTCGGGACTCAAGTTCGTGCATCTTGAAAAGGGCAAGTCGATCTTCGTAGCTGTGAAGGTTGTTGTGCTGACCAGCTTTGTATGACAAAATACGTAGAAACTTTTTCTACCAACCAAATAACTGACGAATATTCCAATATACTTCGTACTTGTGATGTATAGAGAATTTTTAGACTTTGAGGATTTTTAAAGTCGTGAGTAATTCTGGTGATAAACCCAGCATGGTATATGCCTTGTTTGTGATATTATCAAAGTGGTTTCTAAAAGTGAACTTAGAATCTTGCATGACGCCCAGATCCCCATATTGAATCGACTTTAGCGAGTGGAACGTCATCCAGTTTATAAACGAATTCTATTTTTTGAATATTTTTAGTGAAACTAATACACGAATATTTCTTAGCATCAAGTGACATTTTATTTACTTTACACCAATTTGATAGTTCGTCTCCAGATCTCTTTGTAAGGAGATGACCATCTTCCAGGCTACGAATGGTGGAATAAATTTTTAAATAATCGGCTTATAATATTTAAAGTAGTTTCAACTTATGAATGAATCCAAAAATATATCCTTGCCTTCGTGTATTGTTAAATATTGTATCGTAGCGCATCCTTCTACGAGAAGGCTGTCACGCCCGCTGCCCGGGCGAGCCGCGATTGAATTACGTAATGTTTACACCAAAGGCAACTTACATTTCTACAATATATTTATAAAAAGAATGCGAGTGCCGGAAAGGGAGGGGAGGGAAATTTCTGCAATCCTCAAGGGCGGGCGGGGAGGGGGTACATGCGCAAAGCCTTCGCGGCTGAACAGAATATTCCGGAGTACAACCTTCTTGTACTATGTACTACTTAGAGTATTTAAATATTGGAACGGAAGAAACGCGGGTACAGTCCGCGCACCTTTTGAGACCGACGCAGCTTGTAATGAGCTCTGTGAAAAAGTTCGACAATATTTAAATATCATATCGGAATTGACAACTCTCGAGTAAATGACATCGATAATTATCCAAATATTTTAAGAATATGCATTAAAAAGCTTTTTGGCGCATCTAACTTTGTTTTATTTCGATACATTATTAATCTTTTTAAAAACATAACCTTTTCTAATACCACATCTCAAATAATACGCTATTTTAATACTTTAGGTATATAAAAGGCTTCGACATAATTATCAAACGAATGTAGTAAAATTTTAATATTTAGAGATATATCATTGATTTTACTGCAACCTTTATTAACGTTAAATGACTCAATGAATATTACAATTGTATTCAAGAAATTAAATTAATTGTTAGAAAATTAAAATATGTTAAAGAAAAGAAAATATATTCACATAATAAAGCACAGATAGTATTATTGTTAATTTAAGACCAAATATAATACGTGTTACAAAATCAACTTCGTAATTCTGATTCAAATAGTTATTTAAACTTATAATACGGCTCATTAAATATATTAAATCACAGTAACATTTAAATATATCATCGAGAAAAAATCTGGATTTTTCATAATGCCAAATTAATATAATGCTAACCATATTTCATATTTTGAAAATTGACCTGTGTATGGAGTAAAACTAATGCTTACCAATAATAACTCGTAGTATATGGAGTACAATGCTTTCTTCCAGCCATAGTGTTCGCTCAAGGCAGTTGATCCAGAACTCTAGTGTTGTGTATTTAAGTATTTAAAGTGTGAAGTGTTTGATTTTGTGAATGTGTTTGGAATGCGGTATCGTCCACACAGTTGACAATGTTTTGACGGTAGTGCTAACTATAGACATTGGGTAGGAAGAGTTTTGGACAAAGTGCACTACCTTGTGGGACATCAAAAAATGCTGGTATTTTTCTTCCTCTTTTTAGCAGTTTAAATCCGTTTAACCTGCTTTATGTTTATGATTCCTTCTATTTTTTAAAAAATCCTTTTGGCATTGTGTCAAAGGGCTTCATTCGGAGTTTTCAAGTAACATCCATTGAAATTAGCGGGTACCTATTCATTGCCGGATTATTTGGGCAGGTAGTATTTTGAAAAAAAGAAAGAATACATTAAGAATTGCAGCAAAGCAATAGTTTGGTGCCAAAATGTGTAGAGATTGTGCTCCTTGTGACTAATTCATCATTGATTAAATTGTTTCATTTCTGAACTGTAATTTCGTATTCAATTTTTACAAGGTATTCTTGGAAGTCAAATCTTTGAATAATTCAACGATCCCATTTAAATATTCAATCTTAGACTCGATGGTAATGATTTTACGTTTATCCACTCGAGTTGTATATTATAGAGTTCTTCTTTACTATGGTTTATTTGTATTTCATTCATTTATATATTTTGGTTTATTGACATAATCTAATTACATCCCAGATCATGTTACAATATTCTCAAATCAAATGCATATTTTTAGTTAGAATTATCTTAAAAGCATCTGCACATTCGAGAACTGGAGCCCTAACTGCCTGATTTATTGGCGTTGTATTGTACGTGCATGCAAACATTATTACGAGTGTTTGCTATGTTGCGTAAGGTCTTTTATTAACGTAGAGTTAAAATGTACACGTTGAAATTCTATTTTATAGATTAAAAGAAAGATAAAATTGAGACCTGAACATTGAAAGACATTGCGTATGATGCGCTGTATATTATTTTGATCCATCACTCGCCTATACGCGCTCAGCTATGTACAGATCGTACAAAGAAGATTTATTTTTAAATGTATTTAAAATAAACTAGTGGAGCGCAAATAAGTTTGTCCTTTATCTTTTTATTTCATGTTTCGATAAAAATAAATAACATACAACGGCACAACAAAACCATCGATAATTGTACACGGCACGATTCGCAGCGCGTCATCCTCTTAAATAAATAATGAACTGTTGCCGTCTCGTTTTTGTAGCTTCTCTAATATTCGATAGCACTTCATTTCCCGCGCTGGAGTTGTTCTGTAGTAAACAAATTCTTCTGACAGCTCCAATATTTCCGCGTCCCACCCGGGCGGGCGGCCCCCCCCCGCCTCCCCGCCTCGCGGAAAACTCCGCAGCATCTACGAAAAACTCTACGCTCTAGGGTCTACGCCGGCAGTGCTACAGTGCAGATCTGGCGAGCGGGAAGATATCCTCCCGCGTCAGATCTCGCGGATGGGGTAATGCCTCCCTTCCGAAGGCGTAATGATTTTTTGGCGATGAATTTATATTCGCGCGGGGGCGGGGGGGCGGGGGGGGCGCGGGCTTCCGGCGCGCGGGGGGAGGGGGGAGGGGGGAGGGGCGCCCTCATTAACGACTGGCAGATATGCAATTCTGATCTTTGGAGAATAATAACCACACAAAACACAGAAAAAAGCGCGCTGGGACGGTCGTACGCGGTCCGCGGCACGCGCAACTCGCTCGCTCTGTACCGTTCCAGATGTGGATACGCCGCTAGTGCTACGGTGGAAAGTGTTCGTCGTTTTAATGTCATTCTCTAATTGTTCATAATTCATAAAAATAAATGTATAATTACTAATAAATTTTTAAAAAATTATAACATGTAAAATAAATAATTTTTAAACGTTAACTAATTAATTGAAATAAATCACAAGTATTCGATGTATTAATAATATACCCCGCGAAAGTTACGTCAGGGACACATATTGCGTTTTCTGAAACTTTCTGACACTTCGCGACAGAGCGGAACGGACTTTCAAAAGTAAATATCTATTTGATATATTACTACGTGTATGTACTTCTCTATAGTTGATGCGATAGAAGATATATAATTGTTTTACTCTCATTAATCATTCGATTAATTTGAAAAAGTACGTTTTTAATATTTAACTAAATTAAAAGACAAATTTTATATTTTGCGCGTTTCAATGATAGTTTTAGAACTAACGGAATTTTATCGCGCTTTACCCAAATTAGCGGTGTGTCAAGCGTTTTAAAATAGAAGTTGTAAGAGTGCGTTCAGTGAACATCAACATTTGTTTGTCAAATTGTGCTTTTACGAAGATGAATGAGTTTATAATTATCATTAGATAATAAATAAATATGGACGCGTCGGATACGATCCGAAACCCTTACAGACGTTCCGAGGGCCGTGCAGCCGAGCGAGAGAGCGCGTACGCCCCTCCCGTTCCCACAATTAGGAAGTAAAAAATGAAAAAGCGCGTGCTCCGGCAGTCAAAATTCGAGGGGGGCGCGGGGGAGGGGTCTCCCCCCCGCCCCCGCGATACACGTCTAAACACCCCCGCCCCCCCGGCCGCACACACTCACACAGCGAAAAGCGCGCGAAAAGCACACCACCACACCGTGGCACATTTTATATTTTAATTGCAATCACCCGGGGGGGCTCCCGGGGGCGGCCCCCTCCCCCTCGCCCTCCCCCCGCGCGGCCGTGTACGTTAAAATTTAGAAAGAGACGGCGGCGGGCTCTCTCCCTTTTGGACTTGCAATGTTATTTATCCGCGTGGAAAGAGAAAGGGGAGCTTTTTCGCTACAGCTTTCGGCGAAAGCTCACGCACTATTTTTTAGTGCTCGCTGATTACGCCAGATGTCCCGCGACACGTCCGGGACACACTTCCCGCGCGTACGATTTCCAATTCGCACTCTGTTTTGCAATTCGCTCTCGGGCAGATCGTGTTTAGTGTAATTGATCGCTCCGCTTATAACATAATTGATACATTAAAAATATAATTACATTCAAATTAATTAAAAGTGTCTTTTATACATTAATAATTACTAATCATCATCGATCAAAATAAATCATCAAAAAAAAGCCAATAATTATTTTTTTTAATATTTTTTTTCGTTAAAAAAATTACTATAATTAATAAATTACCTCGCACGCTTGCTGCACCCACGTTTCGAACTAAGCATTCAAAACCAAAACGCAAAAAACACGCGATAAAAACTATAATAACATAGTATACGCCAACTAATCGTATCAGGAGCACATGTTGACGCGAGAGATTCTAAGATCTTACGTTACGTACGGCGCCCACCGACACAGGCGCGGGCCCCGTAGCGTAGTAGTACTATACTACTGCCCGCAGACACACACACCTCCATTCAATATTCGCACTATTTTTTCCTCGCTACATTTTTTTAAAGCGATCCCAGTTTTTAACTTCGCACAGACGCGCAGAGATGTCACGCCACAACGTGAAGATAAAAATTCGTGCATTTTTTTCGCGCTCGCAAAATTGCGGATTAATACTTATTCGGGTGTTAGTGGCGAGCATCGCTGCTCGGGCGTGAGTTAGATTTCCTACTTCTTCGAGTTTTTCAGTATTTCTTCGAGTATTTGAAAACATCAGTGATAATAAATTTAAATATTCAAATAAAGCGCTGGCAGTGCGTTAAAAAATGCAATTTAATATATCGTGAGCGTGCGTTTTTAATGGAGTTCCTCATTATGTTGAACGCACGTTCAGTTTGACGTTTGTGGACACGTGAAATGGTTTATTTTGTATTGACAATTTATTATTATTATTATTTAGTGTTCATGTAAACTAGTGATCAACGTTGCATTCTGTATTCTTTTTGTTAAAAAAAAAGTTCAAAATTTGTTTACACGAGTTAAATGAATTAAAGTTTTTCTACATTAACAGATATATAACATATCAACTTAAATATATTTAAGTATTTTTCTGTTTTTAATTTCAATCAGATAAATACGTAAATAATTGATTGAATACAGAACAATATAAAAGCAATCGCAAATGATATAATTGTACATATATACAATAACAGAGAATACTTTTCACTTTTATCCATCGTCAACAATACAAGTAAAGTACGTAAAAAGCGTTCCAGTAATGGAAAAATGTAGAAGGGTCAGTAAAAGACCGATACACAGATAACCCCGGAATTAGTCGACAAATGTCTGACATAAAAATATTTGCATGCAGTCCTGTTGTGTAATATATAATGTAATATCGTATGCAGTCATATCGAGTCTTATCAAAGCTTTTTTCCTCGGTCGCTTCTGTGAGTTTACATTACCAACAACGTACAAATCTGCCAACTTACTAATAATTTTTTTTTAATATTAAATAAATTACAAATAAAAATAATATTAAAAAAAAACTGCATTGTTTTGTAACATTGGTGATACAGTACAATACGAGTACATCGCAAAACAATTATAAACATTAAAAAACTTCTTTTTTTTACAGTTTTATCAATGGCTCGTATTTTATTTAATTCAATTAAATTATAAAAATATTTCCACATCGTGTAAATAATATTAAATGTTACGCTTTTATAATAACAATATCCGAACAATTAATAATAAATGTCATTCTTAAAAATGTAATATAAACGTAAATAAACTTATCAATATATTTTTAATAAATGTGTTTTTATTTTTCTACAGGAATCCATAAACTTTCAGTTGAACAGTGTTCAAATCCATCTATAGCATAGTATAAATAAAAATAATGTATTTAATTAGAAAATTATAAAAAAAAGTTTTACAAAATGACGATCAAGAGTAAATTTATAATTTTTGAAAAGTATAGTCACCAATCCGTCGGCTGCTGCTAGTCAGGAACTTTCAGCCAACTCAGAAGGTAATCTTTTTGCATTTTATATTAAATAATTTTATATATGATTGTGATATAAATATTTTCATGTACCTGTTTTTCTCATCACTATAGATAGATATTTTTATGACGGTTTTCAAATACGTGTCTTCATAATTTTAGTAGCAAAGATGAATTAATGTATGCATTGAAAATGAGAAGAAAAGGATTATGAAAAACTTATAAATAGGAGCCAAGAATGTATTAGTTAAATTTCGCCATTGGTTCACTTTTTATAGATGTAAATATATTGCACAAAAAAACATATTCACATTAAAAATAATACTAAAATTACTTTACTTATAAATTTGGGATTATTATTATAATATTTACAATGCATGCATATATTTATATAATTTTTCCTAGTGTTGATTGATAATATTATATTTCTCTGCAATAAGCAATGAGCCCAACATAGGTATATATAACAAAATAATTATTAAAGTAGGTTTATTAATAATGTCACCACAAAATTAATTTGCATTTATTGAAAAAAATATGTACTAAATCTACTTACAATAAATGCATGCAATTCTCAAAACAAGTATAAAAAATAAGATTGAATTATTTACAGAGAATCTAGTAGAATAGTTCAAAGCAATTCACACGTGTTGAACACTTTTGTAGCTTTTTACAAACCCATACTCTAGTCAATTTAAACAAAACATGACACCCAATGGAAATAATCTGACATGAGAGAAATTTTGAAATCCGCCGAGTTTGTGTAAGATTTTAAAGAAATGAAATGATAGAGGAAAAGTACAGATTACCGTTCATTATTACCTAGCCCAACCACAAGGAGGATTAGCCATCGTAGAAAGGACATATTGTATATACCTACCCGTGTACTTAGTTCTGCATACCTATTTCGTACGTTCTGCTACGAGGCTACGCAGCTACGAGGCACAACACCATATTATGGAAAGGCAAACAATAATAATGCATATTATTAGCATAACTAAACTATTTTTAGGCATTTACGTGAATAGGTACTATTTTATTATTTATTTGATATTTTTTTCTACGCTTTTATTCATTTATTCTGAAACAATTAATGTATTAAAAAATTAAATTACTAATAACTTTAATAATTATTTAAAAAAATACAATAAACAGAAATGAACTATATATCCAAAAAAAATTAATGCAGTCATCGAGGATTTCTGATTTAGAATGTACTGAATTCTATATTTTATATAAAATACACCCTATAAATTTATAGGAAACGTGTCGTTGGAAGAGATTAAAGATAGAATTCAATATACTCATTCTAAAAAATAAATAAATAAGTTATCCTCGACGAGTGCATTCATAATATTTGTTTTAATTTTTTGGATACTGCTGCCTTTGCTTTTATACCCCATATTTGTGTTGTCATAGAGATAGAATAAAGATAGGATCACTCAGATGGTTTGGTCATTTGGAACGTTTGAGTGAGGAGAGGATGGTTAAGAAAATATATGAGGCTAGAGTTGAAAACTTCAGGACAGATGTCATTCACAAAAAATATGGCACGATCAGATAAACCAAATATTGTAGGACGGATACGTTAAGAGCTTCAATAATTGGAGAGTGTGCATGAGAGGCTGTACGAATAAGCTGTATGAATGTGGTTCTATCCTCTCTGCCTACCCTGCAGAAAACGGATGTTTAGTTAGTTAGTTAATATATTCTCAGGCTTCTAATGAATTTTTTCTTGTTGGTGGGGCTAAGAATAAGGCGAAACCTTAACGTTGCAAATATATACTTTTTTTAATAATTATTTTTTCGTGTACGACGCCTCATTAATATTTATTGAATCCAATTTAAGTATTATCTCTTACAAAAATTAGACGTATTACGTCATTTTTCATATTCGTCGTACTCTTAGTAAGATTAGTAGTGATCCTGGAATTGCAGCTTCATATTGCGGATGATGATGTGGATGATGTGTCGCATCCCTTGGTATTTCTTCAATCCTGGAGTCCAGGGGAGGTTCGGTTAATTGTGATGATGATCTTCCATAAGATCTGGTTAAAAGTAGCCCACTACCTTCTCTTGGACCATCAATTTTTCCATATTTATTATCCAGTGTATTTTTTTGTAAATTTTTCAATATTAGCGTAATGCCTTTATTTGCGTAATTTTCAAATAGAGACTCGTACATGAAGTACGTGTACTATTAATATTCTTACTATTTTCACTAACTAACTGTCTCCTTGCTCGTCAAAGAAATTACCAGTGTTGTACGAATGTTGTGTACGAATGATACGTAAAAAGTACCTACATATTACCGGTGTAAGGCAAGAAGTCATTAAGTAACCAATTCATGTTTTTCCCGAAATAGCTTCCAAATTTTTATGCCTCAAATCTGCAATAATTATGTAAAATCGCTTGTCATATGGAATTCGTGCCTGAAATCACTAAAACCAGTCAATGACTTTTGATGAGAAAGTGTGGAATATGTACGCTTGTATGCCGAAAAGAAAATAAAATGTCATTACGATCACTTGACCGTTTATTACTATAAAATCAACTGATGATTTCGATTTAAAAAAAATATATAAAATAAATTACTTTTTTCATCCGCAAAACAGCCGTTTCATGGAAAAAAACGTATTGATGACTTTTTCTCTCATAGTTTAGATTAAAAAAAAACATAATGATTTCCAAATCGGTTTTACCAAAAATGGCATTCATTGAATTTTTGCTCCGACGATATGTGCTTCTCAGGTTAGAAATGTTTCGCGTTCTACCGTTTCTACATATGAAATTACGGCATTATGGAATTTATAAGAAATATCTTACCTTAAAAAATAACCTACGTATTAAACAAAGTGCTTTTTAATCTAATTTCCGAGATATTTAAAAGATATTTCGAAAGTTATCTGTTTTGTGTTTTCTGGGGTATTATTACCTTTCTGGTCGACCCATTGCAGAGTGCAAGGGGATCCGAAACGTTGGTCAGAAAGGTCGCAAAAACACGGCACATTATCCCAGAAAACACGGACCAGAAGATTCTGAACGGCCGTGAAAACCTAAGAACATTTTAAAATTATTTTTGTTGAAAATGCTTTCATTCTTCAAATACAACTCTCAAATACTTAGAATTGAATATTCTATCGATAAAATATCGTTAACTAACTATTCTGTATACCATATGTAATTAAACAAATACACCTATGTACACACAAAACATTTGTCTAAAATACTGAGTGACTAAATAAGATAGTAATTTATGTTTAACAGTGTATTGTATTTTTTAAATATCTTTTAGATAAAAACTATCACTTGTGCGCGATAAGATACTGAAAAAAAAAGAGTTTATTACTTTCGAACAATATTAGGTAGTAATCAAATGACACCAAAGCATAATTTTTTAAATAAAAAATGATACTTCTAAATTCTTACTAATTTAGAAATATGAAAAGTTGTGTCAAATTGCTAGTTCTCCTTCACTTCTTCCAAGCTTCTTACAGCTAGAATCTAAACCAATCAATGCCTTGTCTATTTTCAAGTTATAATGCAGCGGTTTCAAACCTTTTCGATTTTCAGCATCCTCGTTGCATCAGTATTTCAATCTCTTTGCGTATCCATTTATAGTATCTCCTTGAAAGTAGGTTACAAGCCAGTTGATAAATGCTCTTCAAAAATAATTTTTAAGTTTTTTATTTTAGGAAAAATAATCAGATGACACAAACTGTTGTAAAAAAGAAAAACAGTATTTACCATCATCTTCATTCATTTTACTATTTGACTATCGTAATTTATAATGAAAATTACAATATTCTTAAACGATTCCAGAAGGTGTAAGGCGGCCCTGGAAACTAGCACACACTTTAGCAATTTTGTAAAATCAAAAAACACCAATTTCACTAATCTGGGCATCGTTAATTTTCAATATTTTTATTTCACTTTTCCGGAGATATTAATTGGCATGTCACTTTTATATATATTAAATTTTATTATGTATTTATAGTTTTATTCGTACAATACAAACAGCGTGTTTTTTATTTTTTTTAGTTTGTTTCAAGTTTTTTAGTTTTGTGCAGAACGCGTTAAAATTTTCCGCCAAGAATTTTGTTTTAATTATTTCTACCAGCAAGTGTCACCCTGTCTTTTTACCACAAAAGTCACTTATATAATATTTAATTAGCTTGATTAAATTTAAGGTTCAATGCTCTGGAGTTGGTTATCGACTAATCTCTTATGATTAATAATTCTCTCAAAGTTACCCTATACTCACATAAGCTCCCTAATACCCATCTCCAAATAGGCAACTTTATATTTACAAACCAACAGACTCCTCTCGCGTGGACTAGTTTTGAACAGAAGAATTTCAGCATGACTAAGATGCCATCTTGAACCCACTGGAACTTTATAAAACAATGAGAAACACTTATTCTTATTCTTCTTCTACCCCTTATCCTATTGGGTCGAGGTCCCTGCGCCGCACAAAAGGTTCCAACTTTTCCTGTCCTGGGTTTCGCTCTCCGCGTCAGCCCAATTTAGTTGCAACCTCGCTTCGAAGCAGTCCTCCAACTGTTTCCGCTAGCTCTTCCTAGAACGGTCCCCTGGTCTCCTGCCTTCGATCTTGTCTAGAATATCGGCTTTTTTAGTCTGTCTGCTGGCATCCGCAAGGTATGTCCCAGCCACCGTAACTCTATAAACGTTAATAATGGTTCTACTTCGAGATATTCTCTTCTGGTAACTCCTACTATTCCTTGTAGAAATTCCATCTCGGCGGCCTGTAGCCTTTAGCGGGTTCTTTTGGTCAAGATCCAATGCTCGTGGCCGTACACTAGGGTTGGCCTGAAAACTGATTTGTTTACTGCCGACTTTGCTCGCTGGCTATGCTCCGCTTTTCTAAGCGCGGTATAATACAGGGATAATACAGTGCTACCTGGCTTGCGCATCCTATCCTCCTATCCAATTCACTTTTCATCCTGAGATGTTATTACACCGAGGTATTTGAAACTGTTCACCTGTTTTAGTCTAATGAGAAACACGTGAAGGAAATATATTGGGTTCACACTAAAAACTGAATCGGAAGAAACTTTCTCTACCTCAAATGTCCAATTCTTGAGCCACGTCGTATCTCAAGGAGGACTTCAAACAGACCCAGCTAAACTATCTGAGAGTGGCCTCGTCCTAAAAATCAACATAAATAGAGAAGCTCTTTAGGACTATGCACCTATTATTGGCAATTTATACTTTATACAGGGGTTGCAGGAATAGCGAAATCTTGCCAACAGCTGACTGGAAAAATTAACGCGTGTTCATAAAACGGCAAAGCCGAAGTTGCGTTTTAGGAATTGAAAGCGATGTTGTATTCAAGACCCATTGCAAAGACAAATTGCCAAGATGAATAGGAATGAGCTGGGCTGCTTTTGACAAACTCAAACATATCTTCGAGAACAAAGAGATCCCAATTAGCCTAAAAAGAAAAGCCTTTGAATCGTGCATACTGCCAGTGATAACGTATGGATTGGAGACTATGGCCCTTACAAAGAAAAGTGTAGAAAAACTCAAATGCACGCAACGATCCATGGAGAGATCCATGCTTGGAGTAAGCCTAAGAGATAGAATTAGAAACGACGAAATTATGCGCAGAACTAGATTAATGGATATCATGGATCATGTAACGAAATGGCAATGTGCATGACACGTTGCAAGACAGAATACTACAAGATGACCTCCCAGAGTTCTGAAATGGAGACCTTGGGAAAATAAAAGAGGCATCGGAAGACTTCAAAAGAGATGGGGCGATGATATTGTCGCTGTGGGGGGAAAGAAATGGCTACAATTAGCCAACAGGGAAAAATGGAAAAATAAGGAAGAGGCCTATATCCAGCAGTGGAAAGACGAAGGCTGATGAAGAAGAAGAAGATTCAAGACTAATATTAGCATATACTCACAAAAAAGACGAATTCATACTTGATACTGATGCAAGTACTGCCAGAATAGGTGTCGTACTCTTTATATATATACTACT